>VXAV01002367.1:595838-614995 GCA_013399715.1 Alectura lathami | reverse complement strand
GCTGCTGGCACGGGGGTGGGGGAGGACGAAGGGAGGAGGGCGAGGGCTGGTGGCTGCTCTGCTCTGCTCTGGGGGTGGCACCGGGGCAGCTCCCGTCCCGCCGGCCCCGTGCCGGCCTTCCCCTCGCTCGCTGTCGGTGGCAGGGGGCCGTACGGGTGCCGCCGGCTCCTGTCGGCTTTCTGCCGTTGGCGGGGCGTGTGGGCCCCGTCGGGCTGGTTCATGGTTGGGGGAGGGTGAAAGCTGGCCCTGAGGCATCGCCCGGCAGCGCAGGCAGCCTCACGAGGGCTGAAAGAGAAGGTTCCTTCTGGGAGCTTGGGCGTCAGGCCCGTGTGTATCCGCCGGTGGGGTTTGCAGGTGGAAGGATCGCTGGGCTGGGCCGGTGGCTCTGTTCCTGGGGGTATTCTGGAGGTGTTTTTGTCGATGCCTTTCTGGTGTGGCTGCATGGGAACGGCCGGGGGCAGGAGGCGAGCTGTTGGGCCGTCAGCGTGTGGTTCCTTGGGCCCTCCGCTCATTCCGAGCGACAGCCAGTGCGAGGTGAGAACTCAGGCGACGGTGGGCTGCAGGTTGGTGTGGCTGGTGGCAGGAGTTCTGTTTCAGCAGAGGGAAGCACAGGATCGGTTCATTTCTCTAACTTAGTAATTCTTTTTTTTTTTCTCAAAAATCCTCTTCCTCCTGTTTCCACCCATTGTCTCTCCTTTCCCAGGCAGTTCCATGCTCAGCACCCCTCGCTGGGTGGGAAGCTTTAGGCGTTGCAGACTGTCTGCACAGCGACAGGGCGGCAGGTTTCGTTCGAGGAAAAAGTCACCCAGGCGTCAGTTACCTCTGGGGTTGTCACAGGTTTTGTGTTCTATTTTTCTAGAAGAAGGCTGGCTGCCCAGGAGCGATAGTCTCTGTGGTGGCGCTAGAGGAGCTTTCTGCCCTGCCCCGCTGTGTTTAGTTCCGGGAGTTTACTGCCCTCAGGGTCTGCTCAGGGATTTGCCGTACGATCCGTGTCGGGGATGGCAGAGTAGCGCTGAGGTGCCACGGTGTGCAGGAGGTTGGTGTTCGAGGGCTGGGGAGGTGGAGGGGGATGTGGGATTTTCCTTCTCTTCTTCAGTCACTGTGGGGGAAATCTCCATGGACAGTTCAGCATGGTTCCTATAGTTTTTTTACTTTTTTTTAATAAGCCACTTCTGAAACAAAATTCATCTGGCATCACCAAAGGGTGAAGCTGGTGGGAAGATTTTTTGCTCTGCTGAAGGAAACCTTAAAGCACAGTCTTCTATGAAAAAAAAAAAAAAGACCTCCAGAGAGAAGACAAGGAGCTCCTGGCTCTGCCCGTCGTCACCCGGTGTACAAAACCGTGGGAAATGCCTTGATTTATTTTAGTAGAACGTGGCACATCAGTCCTGGTTGTTCCTTTGTACCTCCTGGCAGAGCCGTTAGCGAGGTGAGATGTGCTCCCGGAGCGTTCCCAGCTTGCACCCAGGAGAGCCTGGGGCTGCTGGCGGCGGCGTCCTTCCTCCCCCCTGGCTGGATGAGGCTTCCCAGCCCCTCAGCGTTTCCTTTCCTTTCCCAGCTCTTAGCTTTCTGTAGCCCTGCCGTCCTGTCAGCGCCCGCTGTCTGTGCAAAGCTTTGCAGGAAGCCGTTGCTCGTTGTCTAGGCAGAGATGTTCCTGCAGGGTCGGCGCCTCTTGGCGCTGGCCTCTCTGAGCCCAGGACATCCTGCTCCACCTGTCAGCAGCACCTGCTGCTGGGAGCTGTCGAGGATGCTGCAGATTTGAAACCAGGAGCACTGCAGAGCTGCCTGACCGCTGCGTGGCAAAAAATAAAAACAAAAAAAAAAAAAAAAAAAAAACCCCACAAACCTCTTCTTTGGCACGCAGAAGTGGGGCCTTGCCCCCGGGCGCCGTCGAGGGGAACGGACCTCCCAGACTGCCAGGAGCCGCCTGGGGAGGCGGGAGCGTCCTCACAGCTTCGATTTTGCTGGGAAAAGGCGATGCCCCGGCCGAGTTCTCGAGCAGACCCGGTGGCACCTCCCAGCCCGGCCGTGCTGTCACCGCCAGAGCAAAGCTGGCGGCTGGCGGGCCTCTGGGCAGCGAGCACTGCGCGGCGCTGGCGTCGTCGCAGCGTGGGGAGTCAGCTCGTGTCCTCGTCCTCAGGGACGTGCCGCTGGACAGAGCCGGCGGGGCCGGGCTGGATGCCACGGGCAGCCGAGGGGCGGTGCTTGGCCTTCTGGGCGCCCCGACGCCGACATCAGGGGCACGGAGCCGGTGTCTGGCTCGTCGGGGCTGTCCTGCTGGGAGCCCGGAGAGGTCTGTGGGGAAGATTCCAGCTCAGCGTGGAGGGGGAAAGCTCCTCTCTTTGCAATGGACGTGAAAGTCTTCGGTCATCCTGTCTTGGAGCAGTCGCAGCTGCCTCTGGGACGGACGGGGGTCAGTCTGTCCGTCCGCTCTTTGGATTTTTGTCTTCACGCCTGCGTCTGCCCTTCAGATGTCCGTGGCTCTGTGTGCTCCTAGATCTTGGAGCCCTTTGCTTAGACTCAGACTTCTGTTTTCGTAAATCACACAGAGCTTGGGCGCGTTGCTGTTACCTCTTGGAGTGACCCCTTGTGTGTATCGGCCTGGAGGAGCGAGCGGGGGAGCTGGTCGCCGTGCCTCCTCCTCCTCAACTGTACCGTGCATCTTCATTTCTCTTTTCCATGCATGTGTCTGAAGCGTTTTCTGCCTCCATCCTCCATTAATCTGCCTGCATTTTCCTGAAGCTTTCCTGAAATTCCTCCCTCTTAGCACCGAGCGGGGCTGTGGATAGCAGCAGGGAGCTGGCACACGGCTCCTCTGAACCCTGGAGGTAACGTTTTAGAAGGCAGGGCCCAGGAAGCAGGAGAGGAGGGCGACTGGAGATGTTCCCTTGGGTCTTTTAACTCACTTGTCTCAAGAGGATGCTGCCTCTTGCCTCCCCGCGGTGCAGCTTGCAGCCCGCCGAGCTCTGGGTGCTGCCCCCGGTGCACAGTAAGTGAGCGGCCTCAGCCCTGCCCTCAGCTCCCTGCGGGGGACGTCTGGAGGCCGCCAGCAGCCAGCCTGTCCCCGGGGCGTGCCGGCGGCTGGCGCAGGTTGGGTGACGTGTCTGTGCTGTGTTCACTCACGCCTGCTTTCTTTTCTCTCTCTTGTCTCTCTCTTGTTTTGTTAAGCATCGCAGGCTGCGTGTACCGCATAGTTCAGACGACGGGACCGGATGGAAAAAACCTTCTGAAATTACTCCCGGTTTCTAAACCTTCTGGAAGCGCTGTGCAAGTAGTTCAGTCTTCAGCCATGTCCAGTAATCCCAAAGTGAATATCCCTAGCCCGGTTCATCTTACTTTTCAGACACAGCTTGGTACTGCTACGCCTCCATCTGTTAAGATCCCCGTTTTTCAGTCTCCTAATCCTGGAGAGATCCTTCTTGCGAGGACGTTAGACAAACAGGAGGGTGTTAGAGCAGGTCCTGACAAAGACAGCTTGCCCCCCCAGCCGGCCGTGGCCGTCCCCAGCGGCTGCGCGGCAGCCGGCAGGCCGGCCCTGCAGAACGCGGCCGTCACCAGCTCCTCCAGCCCCAGGCACGCCGCGGACACCGGGAGCAGCCCTGTGAAGCCTGCGGTGCTGCCCTCTGGCCACCACCTCCAGATACCCGCGGATGCGGAGGTGAAATCCGTCCCGGCTTCCCTGCTGCCGCCCATCGTCCAGCAGAAGATCCTCGCGGCCGCGAGCGTCCTGGGCAGAGCTGACCGCGCCAAGATGCCGACGGTCATTTACGTGTCGCCCGTCAACACGGTGAAAACGGTGCTCCCCAGGGGTCTGCAGGCCGTTTGCCCCCAGCCTGCCGAGGGTGTTTCGGGGTCCCTCGCATCGACGGCTGCGCAGAAGGCAAACGGCTCCGCCGCTGACGGCCAGCGGGCGCCGGTGAAGTGGGTGGTGCGAGACAACGCGCAGCTGGCAGCGCCCTGCCTCATCCCGGTGAAGTCCTCCAACAATGTGGCTTCCAGGATCCTCAAGACTTTGCTGGACGCGAAGAACGTCGAGGTGAACGCTGCCAGCATCCTGCCGCTCTCCTCTGGCGGTGCCGGGAGGGGCCAGGGAAAAATCACGCCCATAAAGGACGACGCCCTGGTGATGTACAGCGGGAAGGTCTTTTTGTTGACCAAGAGGGGCTCTGATGTTCTCTCGGCCCAAGTCGACATACAGGCATCTTCCTCTAGTGATGCTTCGCTGAAAAAGGAGGCGCCCAAGCTGCTGGATTCCGCTGACGTCTCCAAAATAAACAGCAAAGTGGTGAACCTACTGCTGGCAAAGAGCAAGGCAGCGGCGCTGCCTCAGAAGGAGCCAAAAACATGCCCGAGCTCACAAGTTCCTGCAGCAGCTGGTGTGAGAAGCGACTCAAAACCTGCACCTGCAGCGCTGGTGACGCCGAGTGCCGAGGAGCAGAGCGCCGCTGTCAGCCGGGGAAAGAGCTCGCCCTTCACCGAGAGCGTCTCGAGCGGAGCGAGCCCCGCCGCCGCGTTAGGGACACGGGAGGGTGTGTGCCCAGATGGCAGGGACGTGACTCGTACCCCCCGAGCAGCGAGCGCTGCTGTACCTCAGTCTAAGCAGGAGTGTGCTTCCAGGGACGACGGGCAAAAGGTAACTCTTCCCCACCGACCCGACAGCCTCGGCCTCTGCTCGGTTGCTGTGTGGCCCCGGGCCTGGTTGGATGCCAGAAACGCTGGCCTGACCTGCTGCCTCGGTTCAAAAGCTGGAAAGAGGTTGTTTGTTTGGTTTTTTTCCCCTGTAAAATTGCCCTGTGCAGATGAGAAAAGGAGTAAAGAAAAGGGCAGGGAGGAGAGGGCTGCTTGTTTCCTCACAGGATATCGGACAGCGTGCGCGGCGTAGGGTGCGTGAGCCTTGGCGGCCCTCTGCTCGCTGATGCTGGCGGCACGTTGTCGCAGCACGCGCCGCGGCTGTGGCGTGAGGTGCGGGAGCTGGCGGTGGGGCTCGGCCTCCTTTGCCTCGTGGCTTGGTGTCAGGCAGGTGCAGCTCCTGAGAGCTGTCCCCCTGCGGGCTGCCTACGCGTTCTTTTAAAGTTGTGAGGTAGGAAGAACCTGAAAAGGCTGTAGCTGCAGATCCCACACGCGCTGTGCCCACGGAGGGTTGCAAGTCGGGCTCTCAGCCTCTCAGGAGGACGGGAGGAGCTCGCCTCCAGGTGAGGAATCATTCTGAAGCAAGTGTGCGCTTGCTTCTGCTGACCAGGCCGAAGAGAGGGGTCAGGTAAGCGTGTTCATGCACATATAAGGCATTTATTCGTGGCTGTAGAGTGTAGGATCTCTTGTTTTTATTTTTTGACTTCCTCACCCTAAAAACCAGTTCCAGCAGACTTTTTTGTGGAGCGCTGCGTGATGCCGAGTGGTAGCATTCTCATTGGCCTTGACATCTGTGGAAAAATAGCGTCAGCCTGCTGCTTTTGGTCCGTGGATCCGCCAGACTCAGTGGCGTGAGCTTGGCCTTGAGGGCGGGGAGCAGCTCAGGGCACAGCGAGGTGGGGGACGGTGGACGGTCGGGGTTTCTCGGCTGGCGTTGCCGGCAGTCTGCACTGCCGTCATCTCCCGCCAGGGCTTTAGAAGAGGGGATCCCCTTGTTGCTGCTCGTGCTGCTGTGGTTTGCTGCCGGGCTCCGCGCGTCCTGGCTGCTGCACGGTGTACTTGGTGTTTTGAGTGATTTAACGGGGATGTCGCAGCTACGATGGCGTGTCTGTGGTTCCTCAGGACGGGGTTACGTGTGTGAAATGCGGCTCTTGGGAAGGGACAACTTTTCATCGGGGTTTTTAACACACTGAGGCTCTTCTGCGTGTGGAGAGGGGCTGATGGTTCTCTCGCTGTTTCTGTATTTCAGGTCCAGCCTGAAAAGATGAATTCACTGGGAAAAGCGAATCAAATCAGACACCAGGAGAAGCCATGCTGGAAACAGTACCTGCAACTAAGGAAAAAATTTGGCCTCTATAAGGAGGAGAGAGTCTACCTGAAGAGAATACCACTAGTAACCTCCTGTGAGAAACCAGACAAGCGGGTGTGCTCCAGGAGCAGCTTGGAAAGGAAGAACGGTCCCTGCAGCCCCTCACCGTCAGCTGTGGCCGTAACAAATCAGCACCAGGAGGGTGTTAAGGAGGAAAAGGTATCTTGCGTTTCTTCAGCGCTAAAATCCGCGTGCTGCAGGGCGTTCAGGGGGCAGCAGCTGTATAAACGCTTGCGGTGCCCCTTCCTCGGGAAGCTTGGTCAGTGAACGCAAACCAGGCAGTGCTGTTATTTCAGGGCACCCCAGGCAGTCACGCAGCTGGATGCCTCTGACTTGCAGAGGGAGGTGCCCTCTGCGCCACGTGCAGGTTTATTGAGAGAAATTTACCCATGTCCTGCCAGGCCTTGGGAGCTGCGGTGTCTTTATCAGCCTGGTGCTTTGCCATCGGGCAGGAGAGGCTCCCTCAGCGTGAAGACTTCAGCCCTGATGCGCGAGGGTGGTTTCGGCCACCCAGAGCAGTGCTGCCCAGCCGTGGTGTTCTGCGTTTTCTTTGGGGTGCTGCTGCTCTGCCCGGTCAGAAGCTCTCTCATGTTTCTGTAGTTGTGTGGTGAGAGCCCTGCTCTGAGCCCGTCTGCTGCCTGGGGGTGTGCAGTGCGGGATGCCAGCGTTGAAATCCCAGCGCAGCTGGGAGGAGTGCAGGTCTGTAAGGGGCGTTACCCCCGCGTTTGGGCTCTTTGGGTGCGTCAGCCTGCAGAATGTCCGGCCTCTTCCGTCGGGTGAGGTATAAATCCTGGGCTCACGCCGCAGTTAAGTGACGGTGTGAGATGTCGGCACGCGCAGGGTGGGCAGAAGTGGACTGCTGGCCGAGGAAGAAAGTTGATGTTGTGGAGTGGCGAACTAAGAATCTTTGCCAGAAAACGCTGCCAGGCGTGGAGGTGTTTTTGCTGGAATTGCTAGAAGAAGCACGCAACAGCTGACAGCTGTGCAGAGCGGCGTAACAGCGGTGTGCTCTGTGTGCTTCTTGCTTACACAGGTCATCGTGGACCTAGAAGAGGATCTCTCCACAAAAAGAAAACTAAAATCTTCCCCTCAGCCAGACAGCAGCAAGAGGAGGAGAACATCAGGCAAGTCAGCCGCGGGTTCAAGCACAGAAGGTTCTGGCCCGGGTTCCGTTGCGCCCAACAGCAGTGCGTCCCCTCCCTCGCCGCAGCAAAACGCTTCCACGGACCCCGCCGCATCCCCGGCGGGGAGGGACCCTGAGCAGGAGCCGTGCTCTCAACACGGTGACGCTCTGCACTCGGATATTCCGGTCCTGGTGTCCTGCGAGGATCACCCCCTGGCTTTCGGTGGCTCTTTCCGGGATGACGCCTTCCTCTTGGCCCCGCCGGACCTGGAGGAGACGATCCGTGACGAGAAGATCCGCCGCCTCAAGCTGCTGCTGCGGGAGCGCGAGGCGGCGCTGGAGGAGATGCGCAGGAAGATGCAGCAGACCTGAGGCCCCGCGGGTGGCCGGAGCGCAGCCCCCTCCCTCGCGGTGACTTCCAGGAAGAAATCTGGCGTTGAAAGGGGTGCGAGGCGGTGAATTCGCAGCGTGCGTACAGCGAACTAGAGGTGTCCTGCTGAAGACCGGGAGCGAGGACCATCAGCCCCTGCTTCTGGGGCGTCTGCACGTGCCAGAGGACACGGCAGAGAGGTGTTTTAATTATTTCTGGCTGTATTTCCATGTAAAGGGGGTTTTCTGTATTAGTCCTAGAAAATAAACTCGGGCCTTTCTCTTAGAAACCGAGTGCGGAGGGCGCACCCCTCTTGTAAATATTTTGTCATTTTCCTACTGTTTTATAATGCATGACACCTTTTGTGAGTTCCTCCTTGTCATGAAAGGTCAATGCTCAGTGTTTAATAAATGCTATTTAAGGGGCCTGGGGTCAGCCTCCAGGCAGCAACAATGCTGATATTTATGCAAAACCTCTGACAGATGTGAAGGTGGAAGCAGTGCTAACACCTGCTGACGTGTGCCAGTAAAGTTGTTTAGAGAATGTTTCCTGCAGTTCTTGTAAGCCTTTATAAGGCCCTTGCTAGCTGTGCAATGTAGAAGTCTGGTTGTTGGTTTATTTGGGGGTCTGTTGGGGAGGTGTTTTTTTTTTTTTTTTTTTTTTTTTTTATATTTTGAATCATTCCTTACTGAAGCAAAAAAAACACGAAAAAAAAAAAAAGGTTAGCTTCTTTCTCTGAGAGCGCTATCCTCAATAACTCGTGGGGGATGTCCCTCCCGTTGAGCTGTTCACTCTTCAGTTGGGTCTGTCTCCTGCTGCCCAAGCTCTGCGCTGCCAGAGAGCGAGCGCTCGGCTCTCTGCCGCCATGCTTTGCGCCCAGCCTTGTCCTGTGTCCCCAGCATCTCAGAGAAGGTTGGCAAAGGCCTTCAGGATCCTCGGGTCCAGCCCTCAGCCTGGCCCCACTGAGCCACGGCCCCATGCCACGTTAGGTTTTGTCAGATGCTGCGTGAGGCTGCAGCAGCCGCGGTGCTGCCGGCGGAACTCACCGGTGCTTTTCTTGTCTGCTTACAGCTACGCTCAGCGTCCTCGATCCCTGCGGAACGCGCTCTGTGAGGCAGAGCCAGCAAGGTGTGTGTGCTTCCTTGTAAATGTGGAGGGCAAGGAGGGTAAATGTGCCGGGCAAAGAGTCCTGGCTGTGGGAGAGGGGATTTCTGAGCAGCGAGCTCTGTTGCCTCATCTGCGCTTGTTCCAGCAAATGTGGAAGAAGCGTAAGGGTGCCTGGGAGTCGCAAGGAGTAGCGAGGAGGCCAATTTTTACTTTATTTTTGTGGAAAGTGGGAGTATTTCCTGTGTGTACATGCTCAGCAGCCAAGCACCTGCACAGCTGCTTGCTCGCTCACCTGCCATAGCGAGCAGACGTGGGCCGAGGTGCAGCCAGCTCAGCAGGTGGAGGGGAGGGAAGTTGCACACGGAGCAAAATAAAGGCTGTGGGCAGCGTGCCGTCAGCAGGCAGCTGCTCAAGCAAGGCCTCAGTGCGTGCAGTGGTTGCTTGCAGGACTAACAGAAACCAGGATCACCGCCCGTCCTCCCCCTTTCCATCAGCTGAAGGCTGCAGGGGCGGAGCAGAGAGCACGAAGCCCCGGCGCTGCGCGGGCGCCGCTCGGCAGCAGCAGGACCTGCAGCACGCGGGGTGCTGTGAGGAAACCGCCGCCGTGGCAGCCCCGGGCAGGGGGCAGCAGGCTGTTGTCTTCCAGCTGGGACCGTGCTCTCCAGCTGTGGTGCTCTTCCAACAGACAGCTGTCTTCTGTGGTGCCGTCTGCTGCAAACCTTCGTTTTCCACTGGTCTCCAAAGGAGCGAGTGAAGGGGAGTTCGCTTCCCCTCTCGTTTGCTGGGAGGACTCCAGGTCCGAAGCTCTATGGCACATCACCTTTCCTCCAGAACCTCTTTTCCCCCCAGCAAAGTGCTCGGTTATGCCGGAGTTTTCTGTAGAAATGATGAGAAATAGCAAGAATTTGGAGAAGAATCCTCGCTGCAAGGTGTTGAAACGTGACCAGTAGGATTTGGTAGAAAAAAAAGCGGCCAAGCTGGATTGCTGTCGAGAAATGGAGAACGTGGAGCGATGCTGAAAGGCACAGCCAGGCCGTGTGTGGGAGAGAAGGCATCTGTCTTGGAACAGCACCAGTGCAAGGCTGAGGGATCACCGGGAGCCAAGGCCAACCCCTGGGTGCACTGACGTGGGGAAGCACCGGCGAAGGGACTCCGACAGCCAAGGACCCTGCAGGTCGCTGAGTTGAGTTGGTATTTCTGAGGGGTGATGCACTGAACCTGCTGATCTCTTCGGACCTAACAGCTCGTTCCGAGCTCGGTACTCTGCATGGGAACGCCAGGATTTCCATCCGTCTTTACTCAAGTCCATCACTTGTCTCACTGCTCAGTGGTACGAAGTTAGGAGAACCTTCATGGCCAGGGTGCTCAGGGCTGGCCCTAAATGCAGCTCCGGGACCAAGGGCAGAGTGAGGGGAGGAGCCAGGTGGGGCCGCTCAGGGTGACGAGAGCCCCTGGGGTCCTGGAAGTGCTGCAGCAGAGAGGGCAGCAGGTCCCGAGGAGCCTTGGGTTGGCTGCTCGGGGGTTCAGGTGGTTCTCATCTGTCCTCAGCCAGCGCAGGGACAGTGGCTGTTGGAAGCCCTCGCTAAGGGAGGTGGGACCTGGCCCAGCCTGGGGGCACTGAGCTGTGCTGGTGGGACTGGGAGGGGTGGTGCGAGGGAGAGGTGTCGCTGGAGCCAGGTGTGGCTGGGGCCAGGCGTCCAGAGCTGCCCCTGGGGCTGCCGGTCCCTGCGTCTCTGGATGTGGTGGTTTTAGGTGGAACTCGGACACTTCTCAGAGCTCAGGGTGAAGCTGCGGGAGTCTCCTCCTACCCCGGGCCTGAGAAGATGACGTTGTCCGTGCTTGGGGGATATCGGTAAGGTGCTAGCAGCTGAGACCAGAGTTATGGGGCTGCTTCCAGCTGCTGATGTACTGGTCTGTCCTGGGCAGCTCCTCAGGACGGTGCCACTTCAAAGAGCTTTGGGGCTTTCTGGGTGGGTGTTGCCCCTGGCAGGCAGCTTGCCTGACCCTTGGTGCCAAATAATGCCTGCGCTCGTTGGTGACCCACAGGGGAGAGACGAAAGGAGCGATGCCAGGCCCCAAGGGAAAGGGGAGGAAGCCCTGTGAGCAGGCAGGGTGCTGCGGGGGGCCTGTGGGAGGCCTGCATGGATGGATTCTGGTCTTGCTTCTCTTCCTGCAGCTCCCCCCTGCCTTCCCAGAAGGTCTCCGCAAACCCGCGGCTGGGCAGCGTGCCGTGGTGGGATGACCTGCTTCAAGCATTCGCCCGGTGGGATTTAAATGAGGCCCAGGAGGGGGTTCTGCGAGCCGGGACTTTGTGTTTTCTGGCTTGCAGCAGCAGCCAGCCACTGGGGTTTGCACACTGCCTCGTTGGAGAGCAGGCAGCCGGGCGTGCAGCTCGCAGGGAGGCCTTGATCCCTAGGGATGTGCCAGCAGCCAAGTTCCAGTACCTGGGGAGCTCTTCCCTAAGCCACAGAGCCCCTGGGGTCTCAGCGACTCGCAGTTTCTGCTGCCTGCCTGTCCTCCCACTCCGCTGGCTCCCGTGGCTTGGCAGGTTGTTGTGTTTTGACGCCGTGAGCTGTCTGAGCTGCTAATGAAGCCCAACTGTGGTTTTAATCTGGGAGGAGGAGGTTGCCCTGGGCAGCTGCCGTGACTCCCAGGAGGCCTCCAGTTTGGATTCCAGTCCTGGCCCTTTACCTGCCCCTCCAGGGAAGGGAGGATGCCAGCCTGAGCTGTTTTGGTGTGAGGGGGAACTCGTGCTAGAGCTGATGTGGCTGTAGGCTTTAGCAATGATTTTGGAAGGCAGCTGAGCATGCTGTTCCTGCTGGACAGGGCTCAAAGCCAGCCGGAGGTCTGTGTGCAACCAAACAGCCTTCGACCCAGTCAAGTGTTTGTGTGGTCCTGGCTTGATCTGGATGTGTGGGAAGCTCTGTGTAAGAAAACACTCGGTACCCGCAGCCTGGCACGTCTGGGTGCAGAGCGCTGAACGCTTCGGGTGGCTCAGCCCCTGGAGCAGGCTGACAAGCTGCCAGGTCAGGCTGAGGGCTGCCAACGCACCTCGTGGTGGCTCTGGGAAGCAGCAAGAGGCAGCGGCTGGCTCAGGGGCCAGTGCAAACCTTCCTCAGCTTGCGCAAGAGGGATGCTTTGCACGTGAACTCTCGGACAAACCTGCCCGTCGGCTCCAACCACTGCCAGGTGCAGGGAGGGGAGGGAGGAACAAACAAGTTCAGAGCTCAGCCCGATGCAGGAGCAGCCCCTCTGCAGGCTGCCGGTGCTCCCTGTGACCCCTTTCCTGCAGCAAAACCACGCTGCCCCTGAGGCAGGAGCGGGGCTGGCCGAGCTGCTGGCTACGGAGGAAGCTGTGGTGTGAAGAGGGCTTTCCTCGTGGGTGGCTCCGAGGTGGAGGTGGCTTTGGTGTCTTTCAGCTCTGGTGTGGGTCCTGGGTCAGCTCCAGCTGCTCCAAGGGGCGAGCTGCCGGTGGGGAAGGGCAGGACTGGCCCCGTGCACCCCCAAAGGGCTTGGCCTGAGGAACGCTGCGGAGAGCGGGGCAGGGGGCTGAGGGAGGCGGGTTCTGTGCTGCCTCCCTGCTGCTGTGCGGGGAGGGGATGAGGACACACCAGTCCTTTAAAATCCTTCATTTAATTCCTTCATGACATCGGCATGTGTAGAAATGTTACAGGCATGTTTACAACACTGATAACATTCGCGCTGCTGCGTGGGGTGGTAGCAAAGCCCTTCATGTCCCATGGAATACAATCACTTCATTTTTTTTTTTTTTTAAATGTAAAATAAATGCATAGAAGAATGAGCTGTTATTGCTGTTAAATTCCTGAGTTATGCTGAGAATGAGTTCTCTTCGCCTTCACTAGATGCTCCCTGCTGCCAGGAGTGTCTGCTCGTCGCTCCCAAAGCCCTGGGGTGTGTTATAAAGCGTTGGCCCATGCAAGCTGACAACTGCACGCAGGGAAATTTTCTATACAGGGGAAAAAAGAAAGAAACCACAGCTCAGCAGGCCTGTCCCTTGCTCAGCACGGACACTTTCAACAGCTGGATGAGACCAGAGCAGCTCCAGAGCATTAGCCTGCCCCCCCGTGCTGGCCCCCTGGAGCGACTCCGTGTTGCCCCTGCAGTCCTACAGCGACAGATCCTGCCAGCGGGGCTGGTGACAGCCGGTCTGGGGCTGGGATCTGGGTGCTAACGCAGCAGGAGCGGGTCCCGCTGAGGAGGGAAGGGCTGTGAGGCGCTAGCGGCCCTCCGTGGGTGACGCCTGCTGCCCAGCTCAGAGCAGCCCGTCCTGCGCCGTGCCAGGCCGCCTAAAGCGAGGAGGAGCAGAGCCCTGAACGTTAACGGTGATTTTACCTGAAAGTCACGGATGTAGGTGAGGAAAAAGCTGAGGAAGGAGAACGCCAATGACCACTCTGAGACGGTGCTGACGATGTGAGCCGCGTAGCCCTGACGGCGAGGGGAGAGGAGAAGCAGGGTGAGAACCTCCTGGCCCTGCAGTGGGACGGCTGGGAGGTGTGACAGCCTGCAGCCACAGCTGTTCCAGCCCTATGCGGTCCCTGAGGGTGCAGTGCTGAGCTCAGTCTGTTGACAAACATATATATATACATTCTTTACTCACTTTTTCGTGTGGGTCCCAGTGCAACTTTTGCACTAGATTAGTTCCATACAGGCCACTGTATAGGACAACCGAGGAAACAAACACTAGAGAAACACGTTAAGGAAGATTCAAGACAAGGAAGGAGCAGCTCGGAAGCTCCAGAGTTGGCTCTGGGTTGTTCCAAGCTCAGTCCCTGTGGAGGTCTCTCTGTTTCCCAGGCTAACAGGGTCTGCACCTCTTTCTCTGATCGCTTTCCAGCTCCCCAGCCACCTCGAGCTCCTGGTGCACGGGCTACAGGCTGGAACGTGCCGGCAGCAGCACCAAAGAGGTCACTGGTGTTCCAGGTTTCCTCTCAGTCTGCTTGATAAGGAGAAATGCCACGTGGCGATGATTCCTCGCTTTGTTGGAGACCCAGGGCATCGCCAGGGTTAAAAAAAAAAAGAAAAAAGATAACACTTCAACATCTTACGGAAGGAAAGCTTGCTACACTGCTTCTACTGCCTTTAGAGATGAAACTTGGAGCATTAAGTTACAATTAAGTTAAGCTTGTGGGGTTTTGGCAGCTGTAAAAGGCTCTTAACTCAGTTCATATTATTCCATTTCAGTCTGCTCCAATTCTTCTCCAGCACCAACAGATTCTGCCGTGGACTGCAGCTCTCTGCGGTGTCACGGATCACTTCCCTGCAGCGTGAAGCCTCCTCCTCCTCACCTCTGTACGGGCCACCAGCCTGCGCCCGGGCTGCAGCACCTGGCAGCAGCAGGAGTGGGAGCTCAGTGGTCTGCCGGTGGGAAGCGGGGTGCGTGGTTTGGTGTTGGCTTTGGCTGTCAGCCTGGAAGGAAATCACACTGGTGGGGGTTCCGCAGGCGGCCCTGAGGAGGCATTTAGGCAATGATTTTGGACTCGTGTCTTTGGAATGCAAATTCTAAAGCTTTAGGGTTGTAATCCTGCTTGACACAACCAGTCGTGCCTTTCAAAACACAGTGTTTGGGACAAGCAGAGGAGCTGCTGTGGTTTAGTTTCCTAATTGCTAAATGACTGTGGGTAGCAAAAAGCCTCTCGTTCTGAGTGGGTTTGCCTGGCTTTCTGTAAAACCCACGGCTGCTTCCAGCCCTCAGAATTCAAAGTCAAGGGGAGTGACGGCTCCAGAGCCAAGGGGAGGCTGCAGGGAATGCCTGTCAGGGGCTCCTTGCGTGTTGAACTCCAGGATGGGCAGGGGAGGAGGTCAGGGCTCAAATGCCTCCCCTGACTCAGCCCTGGCAGTGAGCTCCCCAGCTGTCTCTGGGAAATGCCAGCACTCCAGCCCTGCTCCGGGAGCCAGCTGGCACAGCGCGTTACTGCTGCGCACACTTGGGTTTGTAGCGTCTGCTGCTGCATGCTGTGCTCCTCCATTCTGGCTGTACCCAGCTACAAAACGTCCTGTCACCAGCAAACAGGTGCTTTTATTTCCTACCTGCCTTTTTTCCCCCATTAAAACCATCAGATTCCTAAGTACCCTTCCCTTTTTCCCCAGTAATCACAATCTACAGTCAGGCCTCAGTCCTTATTTTGCCACTTTCAGCCTTGGGTGCAGGAGGTAAGGAGAGGTGAGGGGGCAGCAGCCGCCCCTCTTGCCCTCCTTGTTTGCTTGAGACTCGCTGGCAGGCTCGTCCCGACGCCTCCCTTTCTTTCTAAAGTTCCCAGGCTGCAAAACTGAAGAGAAAAACCACGGCACAACCTGAGGATGACAAACCTTCTGCAGCATGGTCTGCCCGAGCAGCAGACAAAGGATACTGCTCGCCATGCTGCAGCCGCTCCAGAGCAGCACGGAGAGCCGGACCCAGAAGATGGCTCTGCTGTGGACTCGTGGCTGCATCAGGTAGGACAGGACGGTCTGAAGCAGCATGTAGACGGCCCCCACGCCGAACGTCAGGCAGGCTCCAGCCACGTGGATGTAGTACAGGATGCATTTCTGGGGAGAGAAAGCACCGCTTGTACAGAACCTGGCGTGACCGTGAGCTCTGCTCTCCCCTGGCTCTCCTCCTCCCAGCGACCTCCTCGTGTCCCAAGCTGAAGGGTTCTCGTGAATGCTGACGCGTTCCAGATTTTCCTGGAAACCCCAGAGCCAGCTGGCAGCACCTGCCAGCCCTCTGTGTTGCTGGTTTTCAGCAAGATCTTGTGGCTAAGTTAGAGGTCGCGGCTGTATCTTAACCAGTTCCTGAGAGCTGCCCTCGTTACCCCACCGCGCAGCGGGACAGGCTCTGGATGAGGGAATCCCTGCAGGTGGGAAGCCAGTATTCTGGCTTTTCCCTGGCCCTAACCCAGCAGGACAGCAAGGAGCCACTGCAGCCCCCAGGGGCTAAAGGCACTGCTGCTGACCCCTGAGAAGTAGTTAATGAGGCTGGTAATTAATATGGTGAGGCTGGCAACCTGGCTGCAGTCCCCTGCAAGGGGATGCAAGATGAGTTTGCTTCTTGCAGAGCTTCTGCTTCTTTTTTAAGGGGTTGGAGTTTGGGGATGGCTGCTCACAGGTCCCAGTGGGCAAAGAAAATAAGAAATATGTAAGAAATTCCAAATTCAAACTTTTAACAGCTTTCGTTAGGGAATTTGGTTTAAAAAACCAGCAGGACTTCCCTCAGAAGTTTTGCTTGTAGCAACCCCCCCATTTTATCAGCTGTCGCAGTAAACAGGCAAACACGCAAGTCTGGACGGCTTCAAAAAACTGCAAGCAAAGCACAAACCTGGAAATTCGCAATAATACAAAGTCCAAGGCAGCTCATCAGTCCCAGCGCGAGGCTGAGCTTATTGAGCTTGATGATCTTGGATCTTTCCGGATTCAGAGCATCAACTTGTTTGTAACGGACATACATGGTAGCCCCACCTGTGAGGGAAGGACCCAAATGCAGTGAGATTTCAAGCTGCCTGGCACTCTGCTCGCCTATTTTGGCTAGGAGGATGCTGAGCGGCTGTGGCATGGGCTTGAAATACAACAGCTGCCTGAGGAGAGTCGAGAATTTGGGAGGCAAAACCGGAATAACCAGATTCCTGGGCTTTTCCGATCTTTCACTTGGAAAACACAAGTTGTTTTTTCCCCTCTCCACAGCTGCAGAGCAAGTAAGGTGACTGCCTTAAATGTGTACTTCTACTTCTCTATTTTTTTTTTTTTAAATGCATTTTTAGCCTTCTGGAATCTGCAGCTGTCATGCTGGCTTTGTGGGTAACACCCCTTCCGTATGCCTCCCGATGAATTACTTTAGAGAATTAGGGTTAATTGCCTAAAACTGAGCTTTTAAGGAGAACGACGGGCTGCTTGATGACATGAAGAAGGAATCAGCTTACAACTGCGCGCACCCCAGAGCCGCATGCAGTTTGCCAGGGCCAGCTCCCTGCACTCACCCAGGAAGGATGAAATATTTAACATGATCCCAAACAGGCACCTCTCAGGAGGAATCATCCCTGTGTCACTGGAAGAGACAGAAGGCGTGATACCAAACATGCCTGCAACGCAACTTTGCTTATTTCAGCCTACAAAGAAACCATCAGGGACAGGTCTGTGAATGCCCCCAGACAGACTGACTGGGTTTTCAGTTAGCTGTATGTCACTGCGGAGCTGTGCTGCTTGAAGTGTGGGGCTGGGGAAGCGTTCAGGGCGCCAGGGCCAGTGCAGCACCGTGCCACAGGCAGCAGGGCAGCTGTGGGACTGCTGCTCACCTGATGTAGGGCACCAGAGGGTCCACGTGGCGCAGGACGGTGGCGGTGATGTACGAGAACACGAAGGAGGCGGCCGACCAAACCACCAGAGCCACGGGCAAGAAGGAGAGGCCTTGCTGAAACCACCACATCCCAGTGCTGGCTTCTGACTCCCGACACTGCGAGGAATTGAACGGAAAGGTTTACAGCAAGGTTTTGCTGCTCGGAGGCGTGCTGTCAGGGGTGACTCCCCTCACCGCAGGGGCTGTGCCAGGATGAGGTGGGTCTGATGTTGCTCTCAGCCTCGTCCTGCAAACCCAGCGTGAACGTTTGGCCTCGAGGTACAGAAACAACCAGAAATGAGCAGGAGTAATGCCTGGAAATGCTCACTGTGAAAGTCTTGGAAGATCATGAGAAAAGAAAGCAGCAGCGTCGCTTCACTGCACGTCCCGGCACTTGCTGCTGCCAGGAGGAGGTCGGCGGGCCACCGCGGCTGACTCTGTTTCCTTCCTCCCCTCGTGTCAGAGAGGCACAGAGTCACCTCGCTCGGAAAAGCCCTTCGGGGTCATCAGGTCCTAACGCCACCTTAGCATCAGTGAGGCTGGCAGAGAGCCTGTCCCCGCGGTGACAATGCGACCGCTGGTGGCTCCTGCAGAGCCTCTGACTTCCAGAGGCAATCAGCTGGGCGCGCCTGGCGAAATGACCTCAAATCACTGTAACGCCTGCCCCCGTGAGGTGCCTGCCCTGCTGTGGTTCCACAGGAGGGAGGAAAAGGCCTGCTCACGGTGGGGCTCGGCTGCCGACTGTGTGCCACCCACGCGCGTTTCACCTCCTGATGGCGATCCCTCGAGCTCGCCCTGCTGAGGGGAGGGTGCAGACCGTGGTTACGTCCAGGTGAAACTGGAGCCTGCAAGTGGAACAGGAGGTGGGGAAGGAGGAGAACAAACAACGGCGTGCAGGTCCGAGGGCACCCAGACGCAGGTCAAGGAGTACGGGGGAAGAGGAAGACAGGGCGGGGAGAGGAGGGAGGGATCAGTGCAGCACTGAGAGGTTTCAGGAGGCAGGAGACAGGAAGCAGGAGGGTCAGAAAGTTTCATGGGAGGAAAAAGAGAGTGAAAGAAAAACGGTTGCTGCCTGCAAGCAGGCAGGCAGACAGACAGCACACCGCCTACCTGAGAACTAGGGCACTGAAACACTTCCTCAAGAGGAATCCAAAGGCATCTTTCTGGTGGAGCTCCCCCTTCGCTTCATTTTTCCTAAATTTTAAAGATATAAAGGAAAACGCTCAAGACGTGAGGCACTCCTGAGCCCTTTGCTCTGTGCTTTCTCTTTCTCAGCGCCTTCTGTTAGTCCCTGCCGCTGACAGGCCCCTGGGTTAGGTGCACTTTTGGAGAAACACACTCAATTTTTCCAGCAGTAAGAAGTGAAAACACTCTCAACCTCCTGTTTTTTTTTTTTTTTTTTTTTCCAGCAAGGCCCTTTCCCAGCTGATGACATAACGGCAATAGCCAGCTTCTCCCTTCAGGTACCATTTTCTGAAACATTTACCCTGATTTGTAGGCATTTCTGCGTCGTAAAAGGGGAAGAGGGCTAGCCCTCAGATAAAGCGTCACAGATTTTCCTGTGACAGATGCTATCAAGCCATTATCAACAGCCACTGGAGGAAGTGTTTTAAAGCAAGCAGCTGAGGTTTTCCTTCAAGCGCAGGAAGCGAGCAGCAGCGCTCTGCCCACGCCCGAGCATGCAGAACAGAAACCACGGCCGTGGGGAAAATAAAAGGTGCTCGAGACCATAAATGGCAAAAAGCTGCCCCCACTCGCAACGATAATGCTGAAAAATGGCTGGAAACGGGAAATCTCTGAATTAATGCAGCAGCAGCAAAGGCTGCGCCAGCCTGCAGGCAGACACCGCTCTCCAGAACTCTCTGTCGAAGGCAGAAGGAGAAGGCAGCCTGCTGCCCGCGCTCCCCGGTGAGCACAAAGGTTGCGTGGGGACCGGTCACAGAGGATTTGCACAGCTCACTGCCCGGGTCAAACTGATAACAGCGGCTAAAGGTTGCCAGCCCTCAAAGGCCACAAGTCAGAAGTGCCAGCGTTGTCATCCCCACCGAGGACTAACGACAGGTGACGCATTTGGAGCGTCTTCTCGGTGCACAGACACCCTAAAAGTTGCTATCAACTCTTTGCACGCAGGTGCGGGTGTCCAGCGCGCCGAGGGGAGGGCCCTGACCCCCGGCCGAGCCCCTCACCCCGCCGGGAGCAAACAGCAGGGCACGAGGTGGGGCGGCACGAGGTG
>VXAV01002367.1:557264-594751 GCA_013399715.1 Alectura lathami | reverse complement strand
GGGCCCGTTCCGCTCCGTGGCGGTGGGAGCAGTCCCCCAGGGACGGGGGGGGGGGAAGCACTCGGCGTGCTGCGCCGCGCCGGGTTTTCCAGTTTATTCGCTCCTGGGTGACTAAGGCCAATCTGCTGACAGCAAGTGGGTGCCAGCCGGCCTGCTCCCGCTCTTGCCGCGTTCCTGCCGAGCAGGGCTCTGCGCTGGCTTTCCCTGCCCTTCCTGCTCCCGGGCCGTCTGGGGCTGGCTGCTGGCTGCTGGAAGCGGCCCGAGTTAAGCAGCGCGGGGTGGGAATGGGAGCGCTGCCTCGCGTGCCCCAGCTGGCCTTTGGTTCACGCCGCTGGTTTTCCCTCCCTGGTGTGTGACTTGCTCCTGTTGGAGAGATAACTGTCGTCTTCCCCTCTTGGGCTTAATTCTTCTATACTTTACAATTAGTTTTATTTATTTAGGCGGCCTCTTATCTAAATAGCAATCTTTCCTTTTTAGTGTCCTTTCTCTGGAGCTGCCCTGTCAGTCCCTGTGGGCAGCTCTGTGTGTGTGGCTGGAGCTGGGGCATATCAGGGGATCCCTGTGCTGGAAGTGCTGCTCCTGACCCCGTGTCTTCTTGTGCCAGCTGAAGCTTTGTAGCTCCTGCTTATTTCTTGCCTATCTGAAGAGCTGAGTGGGCAGTGAGCTCTCACCTGAATTGGGGTTACACCTGGGGAGGAAAAAAGCCATAGCAAAACTGAAATAACAAACAGTGATCTGAAAAAAAGTGCTTGTAACCTCCTTGAAGCGGCTGTTGCTCCTCGCCAAAGAGGCAAAGCTGCTTCAGACCTGCTGGACTTTGTGTCCTGCCATCGATGGATGGGCTGCGCTGGGTGCGTGCGTCACAGGTCCCCCACCCCCTCGGAGGGAGGCGCGAGGGGGCTGGCTGGGCAGAGCTGTGTAGCGTAAGCCAGTGGTGTGGTGTAAGGTTCTGCTGCTGGTGAGATTTAGGCTGGTGACTGCAGGATATTTGCTTGAGTAGGCAGCAGGAAAGGTAAACAGGGCAACTTGCTGTTTTATAACTGCATTGAGAACGGTTGTTTCCTGTCTTTCCCTCAACAGTTCTCCAAATATCTTTATTTTCTAAGGGGAAAAACACTCACAAAATCATTTTGGTTTTCTGCTGGCAAGCGAAACACCCTGTAGAGCAGTGCTTAGGAACTCCTGATGCGTTTAAAACCTTTCTGCACCCTTCACCTTCAGCGTGTCCCACCCCTTTGTGCCGCAGGATCTTATGGTTCTCCGTAACAGCTGCTGCCTGCCGCCGGACGACCCCGCCGCCGCCCGACCCATGAGTGGGCACCGCAGCCTGAGGAGGCGATGCGGGGAGTCGCACCTGGAGTCCCCCGCGGGCTGTGGGCACGGCCCCGCCGCTGGCTGCGTGCTGAGCAAACTGGTCCAGCTGCCTACGCCTCCCTTGTCAAAGCACCAGCTGAAACGGTTGGAGGAGCACAAGTACCAGAGCGCTGGACGGTCGCTGCTTGAGCCTCTGATGCAGGGTTACTGGGAATGGTTGGTTGGAAGAGTTCCAGCCTGGATTGCCCCAAATCTGATCACCATCATTGGACTGCTGATAAATATATTTACAACTCTGCTGTTAGTCTATTACTGCCCGACAGCTACGGAGCAGGTAAGGTCCGGGCCTCTGGCAATCTGTAGTGGCTGGGAGCAGCCGGTGGGCTCCTGTGTTTGTGGAGAGCTGTCTCGCCTTGAGTAGCCCACAGTTTTCACGTGCTTAGTCTGTTTTCTGCAGATGGTTGCAATGCCTTGCAGCGCTCGCGTGCAGAAGGAGTGGTGCAATTTCGGGGTTGGCACGCTGCCTGCTGGGCGAAGCAGCTGAGGGCTGAAGGAAGGGGTGCGCTGGGTGAACCGGGGCCAAGGCAGCTGTTGGGGCAGCAGCAGGGGTGCTGCAGCCCTCGAGGACATGCTTGGCTTCGCGTGCAGAATTTGCATGTCTCGCTCATGTGGTGCGTGGAGTCCTTGCCTGTTTGCTTCCCCTGCTTGTGGCTGGGTTGGTCGCCTTTAGCTCTCCGAGCTGTTACCACACAACACGAAGTTCAAGGTGACTCCACCGGCAGTTAGCTGAGTGCCTGCAAACCCAGCTGGAGTCGCAACACAGCGAGCAGCGCCGGATCAGCCCGGGGACCTCGCCAGGAGGTGCAGCTCTGGCGACACAGGCAGGCTGCTTCCTCCGTGCCTGATGTCCCTGAGCCCCGCCTTGCTGAGCTAAATGAATGCCTCTGTGCCTCCCCTGTGGCCCTGGCAGGCTGTGCTGGGGGCAGCGCAGCGCTGTTCTGGCGGGTCCTTAATCTTCTGAGCTACGTTTTAAGCTACCTTCTGCCAGAGAATCCTGCCGCCGCGGTGGGCAGTTCTGCCGCTGTTAGAGGTTTAGCAGTTGGAGAGTTCCTTTGTGCTCTGTGGGTTTGCCGTCCCCCTTCAGCTGAAAAATAACCCTCTGCCGAGGGAGGTGTCAGCCTGGCCTGATGTGCCGTGTGGCGCCAGGTGCTGGCGTGGCAGGGGGATGCCAGCTCGGTGGTGGAGCTGCCTGCTTGTGCTTTGAAGTGTCAGGGAGCTGCCTGGGAAGCAAATGGGGCTTCCAGAAGCACAGCTTTCTTCTGAAAGCAGTACTGCCTCCCAATGTAACTCAGCTCTTCCTGGCAGCTCAGCCTTAGTTCCGCTGTCTTCAAAAGCGGCTTGGCCGCACCTTTCAGCAGCAGCAAGAGTCAGGAATGCAGCTGTCGCTTTCAGCTCCGCTGGCAGCCAAAGAGAAGGTGCAAACAGCCCTGCAGCCCACCCAGCTGCAAGGCTCTGGGCCACGGGAGGGCAGTAGAGGTTGTCTCTTACAGAACCCAGCCTTGGGTGACAGGAGGGACCGTGCAGCCTTCAGCAGATACAGGCAATACCTAGGTAGAAGCACACAGCTAATGAAGGTAGCGTTTAAGGATGAAGAGCTGGCAGTCTGATTTTTAAAATGCTTGGAGAAAATTGTATCACCACAAAGGGTGGCTGTGATGTGGTACGTGAGATCTGTAGGTGAGAAGCAGAAACATGTCCAGGTGTGGCCCTTTGCAGGGAGACACGTCCCCCTTAGCTCTTGTGTCGGTACAAACCGCTAACAGCGGAGCGTGGTGTCAGCTTTTGGGGCAGGAGGGTGTGTTCTGCTCTTCATTACAGCAGGATCAGTGCAAGAGGTAGAGAGTAATCTGATGTGCTACAAATGAGTCGAGACTGTGCAGGGCAAAAGAAGCCAGACTCCAGGGGTTTATGACAGGCAAGTCAGCCTGGCTGAGCTGTTTGGCTGTACTGGGGCTCAGCTGAAGCGTGTCAAATGTAGCAGCTCCTAAATGCTTCCTTTTATCGATGTCGGAGGTGAAGGCTGCAGAGTAGCCAGAAACACCCGCTTTATGGGCGCAGAAACCGGGAGCGAGTAACCACCGCAGCCCTTCGGCCAGTGTGATCGTGGCTTGTGCTTCAAACACGGAGCAGGAAGCCTGAGGTGTAGCCTCTGGCCTGGCAGGGGCTTGGTGCCTTTTCTCTTCCTGGAGGCACAAACATTGCCTTACAGGCTGTGAATTTTAGGGGCTGTTAGCACAGGTCTGGCAAAGCTGCTGCTCTGCAGCAGTCAAAAACCCCCACAGCTGGCAGCAGAGGGGCTGTGCCTTGCAGGCCCACGGATGTGAGCGCTACGCAGCCCTCAGAGCCCCCAGCAGCCTGGCGGCAGCCTGCTCTTGGCTCTCCTTCAGGAGGTGGCACCCCGTGGAGCTCGGTGAGGGTGAGCTGGGTGCTCAGGAGGCAGCTGCGCGTTCTGGGCGCTGCGACAGCGTTCGTGTTCCTACAGCACTCAGCTTACAAATTCCCCTAGAGGAAGTAGAAGCGAGACAAGAGCTCCGTTGTGCCCCACTTTACATGTGCAGTGCTGTAATTTTTTTTCAGATGCACAGTGCAGCTTCCTGCTTTAGAAAATGTGCTACACTGATCACCCTGAGCTAGGAATTCCTGTTTTTGTTAACATTTCACATGCCCTAACCCCCCTCTGCCTGCCCCTGGAAGGTCCCTGCATGTGGCTTTGTGGGTTTCTAGGTAAGGCAGTGTGGGAAAATGCAAAAATACAGCATGCTGGACGTTAAATCCTTAAGGTTTACAACATCTTTTACCCTCACTGACGATTTCTTTCTCAGGCACCTCCCTGGGCGTACATTGCCTGTGCTTGTGGCCTTTTCATTTACCAGTCCCTGGATGCTATAGATGGGAAGCAGGCAAGAAGGACGAACAGCAGCACTCCCTTAGGAGAGCTGTTTGACCACGGCTGTGACTCGCTTTCCACAGGTACTGTCACTTTTCGTTGAAATACGGGGGTTAAGCGACTCTGTTTCGGGGGCCCGATCTGGAACGCACAACAGTGCTGCCTTCCTGCAGAAGTGGGCCACTGCTGTTGCTGACTGTTTAGCGTTTCAACTTTTTTTTCTTTCCATAGACAGTGCTCTTGATCAGCTGAATGTCTTCTCAGGATTACACTGAGATAATTCAGCACGTCACTAGCTCGGTCAGGCCCAGCAGCTTTCTGTGTGCTTCATCAGCCTTGCTTCTGAAAACGTCTGTAGGAAGCAGCTGAAGCGGTGTTCCGTGTTGGTTTAGGTGTGAGCCACACGGGGCAGTTGCAGGGCACACGTGGGCAGTGGCAGGCCGGGTCCGAGCGGTGTGGGTCAGGTCGGTTCCCTGCTGGGTGGGTGGAGTTCGTGGAGCAGCCTGGAGGTGTTCAGGGCCCGGCTGGGTGGGGCTCTGAGCAGCCTGGGCTGGTGGGAGGTGTCCCTGCCCGTGGCAGGGGGTTGGAACTAGGTGAGCTTTGAGGTCCCTTCCAACCCAGACCGTTCTATGGTAATTTCTCTTAGTTACTTGAATCCTAAAGCTCTTACGGCTTTGCATTTTTATAAATGATTGATCAAAGTCATGCATGGAAATAATCATGAGAAAAATGCATGGGTACTTTATGAATCTTGAATGGCAAAGCTTGGGTTTTCTTAGTGGCGTAATAAAACTTAAGAAAATCGGGAAAAGCATTTTCTGCAAACCTTGGGTGCACCAGAAATCCCCAGGCCTCTGTCCGCAGGCTTCAGCTGCGTAAATCGCTGGAGTCTGTTGGTGTCTGATCCCACTGAGCCCAGAGAAAAAGGAGGAGTCTTAGAGACCCTTAAAACTGAGGGCTTCTGGTGACTGACACGAGTTTTAGCACACGATCTGTATCTTCTAATGGAAGTGTGAGCTCTCAGAAATGCCAGTGAAACAAAACCCCCCCAGGACACCTTCACGCCACCTCCTGCCCGGGTCCTGTGCTAGCTTTGCTTCTGGGGAGGATCTTGACGCACATACACACTTTATATTTTTACTCTGTGACTGATTTTCTTCTGCAGTCTTTGTGGTTTTGGGAACTTGTATTGCTGTGCAGCTGGGAACCAACCCTGACTGGATGTTCTTTTGTTGTTTTGCTGGAACCTTCATGTTTTACTGCGCGCACTGGCAGACGTACGTCTCCGGAACGCTGCGCTTTGGCATGTAAGTACCTCTGCTGGAAATCAAGCTGAAGTTGCCTGTTAGTTCCTCTCTGTGACTGTCCCTCTAATCAGAGTGGCAGTGAGTTGTTTGTGGTTGTGTGTCTGCACTGGTGGCTGTTGGGTCCACAGGCAGGAGAGAGTGTGATTTCGCTTGTTCTGGGAGCGGTGGAACATCCTTTTGCCACGCGGGGAGCTGATGATGTGATTTAAACCTGAATAAGTACGGGAAAGTACTTGGGGCTTCATGGCCAAGATTTTGTCGAGGGGTGGCAGTCTGACTTCACCACCTGGTGGTGTTACTCGACTCTTGGGGGTGTGCAGTTAACCTTTACTGAATAACTCCTAAAACCGGTGCAGTAATGGACATTGCGGCTGCAACTTGGATTTCCGAATCTGTTTTACTGGAGATTGATTCTGTCAGTGACAGTACAAAAAATGATGCCTGGACAATCACAGCCGAAGCTGCACGTGCTCGTGCACGAGGGCAGACACAGCTCCCAGGGACGCAGCGAGCTCTGGGGTTCCCCAGCCTTCGTGTGGGAGCAAGCATTTGTTCCGTCTTAGCCTTCACTGAGCTTGCGATCTAACAGACGTATCTCAAGTAAATAAGCTGCGGGATGGATCTGTCTGGACACCTGCAGTCTGCCCTTTAGTTTGTGTGGGATTTCGGAGCGGTGCTGCAGTGTGCGCTGCTCGTTTGCAGCCGGTTGTTGCTGACCTGTAGGGACTCAGGTGCTGCTGAGACCATGCAGAGATGGACCTCTGGGCTCCCAACAGCTCTGGCAGAGTACTGATACAGATTCTCTTGAGAAACTTCTGGGTTTGTGCTCAAAAAAAAAAAAAACAAAAAACACCAAAAAAACCAAACCACCAGCACTGGAGCAGTGCTTAATGTCTGTTGGAGGGGAAAAAATAACCGGCCTGAACTCCTGTTCTAATCCTCACAGTACCAAAGCAGGTAGAACAGCTTCAGTCTACTTTGTGGTGCTTAGATGATAAAAGTAAGGCATCTCGCTCTCAGCTTGTACTGGTTTTAGGCCTTTTTCTTTTGTGCAGTGCCTGAGCCCTCCATACTGAATGCTTTGTAGCTCCAGCTGAACATCACGGGGCCCTGATAATGGCAGTTGTCCTCTTATCAGTCACAGAACAAAAAACCTTGGCATGTGCTTGACTTCACAGATGCTAGTGTCAGAACCACCTGCTCTGCACACGTGTGCGTTACTCCTGTACCCACTGCGGCTTCTGTTCTCAGCTTTGGTGCGGATCTTCGTGTTGCAGCAGAGCTGATTGGCCTGCATGGCCTTCTGTTATTGATGGTCCATCAAGATGCAGCCGACTTGGAGAAGGCAGTCAGCACACAACTGTGCCATTATTTCTCTCCCCAGACAGCGCTGTGCAGTAAACACATTTGTTTCTTCGTCTCCTGGTGCCACGAGGTTAATAGGCTGCCACGAGCTGACGCTCATTTCTGTGGCCCAGACTGAGGTTATTCATTCTGCGAGCTGATTCTCACTGCTCACAATGATTTTTTTTTTTTGGTGAAACTTCCATCTCACCAAACGTGGGGCTGAAAACAAGTGTCCACACATATGCACAGGCTTGGGTATTGCTGCCAGTGAGGTGGAATCAGACCCAGCTGCTGAAAGGCGCTGGGAAGGCTTTAGTGCCCGGTGGCTTGTTGCTGTCTGAGTCTCCTGAGTGGTGCTTAGAAATTGTGTTTAATCAGAGATCAGCTGTAAAGGGCTCAACCAGCAGCAGGCTGCTAAGGACAGGCTGATACTCTGCTCCTTAAACACTGTTCAGGTCTGAGCAGCTCAGCCTGTAATCGACTCGGCTGGCCGAAAAGTCTGTCTGTAGAGCAGCAGTGCTCACCCTGAAGGAGGAGGAAGTGGGACTGCTTCTGGGGAATTTCTGCAGAGTATTGCAGGTGGAGAAGGCAGCTGTTGGTTTAAAGGTGCCCAGCTGCTGCTCTGGTCAGAGCTGCCCTGGGCTGGCTGAGACATCAGGGTTCCAGGGGTCTGTCTCCATCTCTAAATGGCCATAACACTTTAATTAGGGCTGGGCAGCTGGTGCGCTTCTCAAGGAGCACTTTGGACTGGTTAAACAGCTCAGAAAGTAGCTAGAGGTCAGTGTTGTGTCAAAATCCACAGCCAGGAGGCTGGATGTGCCTCAGCAGGCTGGGTGCAGTGCAGGGCTTCCTGGTAGCACCAGCAGTGCAGAGGCAGCAGGGAGCAGCACAGAGTCACGTACAAGTGGTTGTTTTTTTTTTTTTTTTTCTCCGAAATAAGCACCTCGCCTGGGAATGGGCTCGTGGAAGGGCAGAACAGTGCTGCGCTTCTGAAGAAACTAAAGGTGACGTGGGGTTGCAGGAGCAGTTGAGGCAGCCCAGGTAGCTGCTTTGTTCTCCCGTCTGTCAGCGCGGTAACTGGTTTGGCTGGGTCCTGGGCTGTGCCCCAGCAGAGTGAGCTCTGGTTCAGGCTCACCCCTGGGTGGGTGCAGCTGTGCCATAACTGGGCCATCTCCAGTTTGGGAGAAGTGTGTTTTGTATCACAGAAATAAAACTGGTAAGTCCAACTGGACCCCCCCATGCCCATGGGGAAGCAGATCTGGTGCTCTAGGAACATCCTGCAGCAATGGGGAGCGCTCAGGGATGTGGGCACAAGCCCTGGAAGGAATTTGCCTGCTGCTAGCTGGAGCCCGGTCGTGGTTCCTGGCTCCAGTCCTAGACCAGGCTTACTCCTGCAGCTGCTGGCTGCCCTGGCTATAAGAATTAATTGGGAGAAGCTGTTTGTGCAGGTGGGGTTCTGTATTTAACCCTGCAAGCTCAGCACGCAGTCTGACTCTGCAGGAGCTGCCTCAGATCCAGAAGAGCTGCAAGTGGAGCTGAGCTGGGTTCTGCCCTGCAGCTGGGTGCTGCTGGAAGGGGCGCGGGCGCAGCACAGCTGCTGGGTGCAGCACGGGAGGAGAGGTGAAGCCCTCCTGTACTTGGCCGGACTGCACTTGAGGGGCAGTGCCAAAATCAGGTTTTAAAAACCAAGTGGGTACCCGCTGGGGGTCCACCCAGAGGCGTGAGGGTGTTGCTGCACCATGATTTCTGGCACTTCAGTGAGGTGTTAGCTGGTTTGTCCCAACTTTCCTTAACTGAAATACAGAGTTGGCACTAGTGGAGGTGAGAGTGGTGTGTGTATGTGTACAGTGAGGTGGAAATCGGTGTCCAAGAGTGCTTTGTGGAGGCATGTCAGTAAGCACTGAGAGGAAGGAACAGTCCTCACCAGCTCTCATGTAACTGAGCAGCCAGAAATGTTACTGCACTGCTTCCATAAGGATCCCTGGGGTAAGCAGGAGAACTCGGGCTGTCGGATCAAACAGCCCTTAGTGGGGAACGCTGGAGCGTTGGGGAACGTTCCTCTTCAGTGACACTGTAGCAGTTGCATGTGAGCAAGAGCCCACTTGGTCACAGGGAGGGGAGAAGTTCACAAACTGGTGCTGAGCCTCCTGCCCACACCGCCGCGGAGGCAGAAGGGAGAGGGCAGTGCAGAAAACAGCTCGGGTGGAGGCCGCCCCTCTGGCGGTTAGGGGAGCAGCCAGGGAGCCGTGCTGGAGGCATGGTTCACACCGAGCGTCAGCACGCCGAGATGGAAGCATCCAGCTCAGAGCTGAGCACATCCGGTGCTTGCTCTGGGAACAGCGCAGGGCCATCGAGATTCTAGGAGCTAAGGCAGGGATCACCCTGATCATAGGGCTTAAAACTGCCATATATTTTTTTTTTCTTTTCCCACCACTCCAACAACTTCAAGACCCTTATTATTTGCAGAGGAAAATGTGAACCTCAGTGGCCTCCCCTGCTGTCAGGGAGGATTTTGTTTCTCGCGTGCGCTGAGGCACAGCGCTGGCGGGTGCTCACCGTGCTGCTTGCAGCCTGGGGGTTCCTCCACGTCACCGTCCCGCACCTCCTCTTCCTTGCCCTCTCGCAAGCCCCTTGGCAGTGTTTTGAGCCAGAAACCAAGCAGCTGTGAGCCGAAGCGCTGCTGCTGATGTTCTGCCCTCGTCACGGGGAGGTGCTGCTCCGTGAGCTCTGGCAGTGTAACCGCCTCGATGTTGGAGCTGTGGGGATTTCATTCTTTGCTCATAGCAGCACAAGGAGAAACTGCCATGGTACCGGAAGTGTGTTACAGGAGGGAGGGTGGAAAACCTTTGGGCTCACTTTTTATTCTTCCTTAAAGGTGAATTTCCTGAGCTAGAAATAGTTTTAGTTCGCTTTAACACTAATTTCTTCTGTATGGTTTGCTTTATTAATGTTATTTATATTTCGTTACGGCCAGGGGGACGTGTTGGGTTGGGCTGAGCCTAAGCTCTGTAATACCCTCTAAAATAAGCACTTGGAGTTCTAGCATGTGACTTGCAGCCTTTTTCTTTCTGTTGTGATGATGAACATTCTTTTCCTGCTGCAGTGCTTCCCTTAGGACAACAATCTTTTGCCTCATGCTCTTGTTTGTAGGTCATTGCCCAGCCTGAGTAATCCCACTTGCACGCTCAGTAGATAGGGACATGACAGATGGGAGAATCATCATTTCTCAGACCGGAGCGCTGCTGGGCAGGATTTTAAATAACAAACACAGCCCCTTGAGTGTCCCAGCCTCACAGGCTCTGCTCTCTGATGAGGCAGCAGCGGTTGGCTGCTTGGTGTTGCTGCGTGAGGAGCAGCAGGGTACAGCAACGCTCCCCCCCGCCCAGAGGAGGGCTGTGTTGGGGCTGGGGGGTTCGGGAGCAGTCTGCAGCGTGTGTATGTTCTTGGCTGGTTCAACTTCTCAGGAGATCTCTCAGCTTTGAATTAAATCCTTCTAGTCGTGTTCTGGGCAAGAACTGGCCGCGGCTGGGACCTTGGAACTCCATGCAGGGTGGCACTTGTAAAGCCCCATGGCTTGTGTAACCAAACAGGACCTCTTAATAACTGCACACCCGGTATGCTCCGAAAACCAGCACTGCCGCGTGTGTGCTCTTGGTGTGTTCAGCATTACCTGGCTCAAGGCTCCTTGCGGCTTGACAGGGGAACCTGGCAGGGCAGGCAGCATGCAGGACCCCTCCCTGCCAGCATCTGGTAGGGTCAAGCACATGCCAAGGCTGGTGGCCTCTTTTTAAGCATTCCCAGATAATGTTCAGAGAAGAAAAAACTAAAAGCCACATCTGATTTCCAAATATCACTTATTGAGTAACATGGGAAGGAAAGGGAACTGCAGCTGTCCAGAAGCCCCAGGGGTCTCTGTGTCGTGTGCAGCTTTCTCTTCCTGTACTCCCTAAAATAAGAAATACTAGATCTTCTTAAGCATGTACTCTGTGTTGTGATAATTAAACAGCAAATGGCTATCAGGCTGAAATCCAGGCGTGGGACTGAGCTCAGTGAGCCTGCAGTGAACTTTGTTTCCCTGCTGCACCTTCCTGACCCCGGGCATGCGACCTGGTGGCAGGCTGGGTGCTGCTGTCCTGCACGGCCTTTGGTAAGCTCTGCCCTGGAAGGACCTGTTCCGCTGGAAGTTATTGCTGAAACCTTTATTTATTTATTTTTAAAGCAGATGGGTTGATGTAATTCTAATTTGATCACATCTAAATATATTTTAGCTCCAACACGTGGTGAATCTGTGGTGCACCACAGAGTGTACGGCAGCTGTGGTTCAGCTGGCCAGAGCTCCTCATCCCATTGTCGGGGTGGGCGGGCAATAAACGTGCCCGGAGCAGAGCTGCCAGGGGTCCAGAGCTCACGTGGCTTCTCGGCAAATAAGGCCAAAGTCAAGGAAGAAGCTCCTGGCCCTCCCCCGGAGGTGGAGAACTGACGGCGCAGCCCAAACACATGCAGTAGCATCTGTGTCGGGAAAGTGTGTGTAGTTTGGGCGTGGGGCAGGGGCAGGAGAGCTCTTGAGTAAGTTTTGTTTGTTGTGAGCAAGGAATCTAATTCTGTTTTCTCATCCGGTGGTGACTGTGTGTGCATGTGTGTTAGCAGAACTGTAAAGCTGAGTTGTGTAAGCCCTGAGTGGAGCGCTGAGTGTGTGAAAGCCCACCCGGGTTACGGTATTTTTAACCCATTAACGCTGTCACTTCTCGTGGTTGCTAATTCCCTCCCTCTCACCTTGAAGACTTCTGTACTGCTGCTTCGCAGCTCCCTGGACCTTGTTCCTGTCCACCGCGAGTGACAACCCGCTCTGGGGGGGTTCCCTTAGCCCGGATGCTCAGGAAAACGCTGTGAATGTTTTTCTCCCCCGCGCGTAGATTTGACGCGACAGAGTCCGTGCTCTGCACGGTGGCGATCCAGCTCCTGACGGGATTCCTGGGGCCCTGGCTCTGGAACCACACGGTAACGGGGGGTGCTCCCCACGGCAGTGGCATGGGCTGAGTAGTGGCAGCACCTTCTGTCATGCACAGAGCAGCTGGGGTGTGCAAAGCAGCTTCCGAAGGGTGTTTCACAAGTGCTGTAACAGCAGGGGGAAGTGTCTGCAGAGAGCGGAAGAGCAGTAGAAATCCCACCTGACTGGGAATGAATATTTTTTGGAAGCATCATTGTTTTGCTTGAAAACAAAACAAGGCTGAAGAGGAGAAGCTTGCTTTAAGTGTTCAGTTTGTCGCAGCTGTGACTTCACCTAAAAGACGAGGGGGCTGCGGAAGCAGCTCTGAGTGTGGGTGTAAAACTGCTGGAACTGCTTGTCAAAGCCAGCAATATGTATTTATTGAAATACATTTTCACCAGAAAAAAGAACTTTCTAGGGAGCTGGACGCTGTGCAGTACCTGTACCCCTTCATCCTCATAGTCCTGTCTCTCAGCTGTGCTTGTAGCTTCATCAAGGATCGTCCTTTTCTGCTCATCTTGTTTTTCCAAGTGCTTTTCCTGATGTCTGTGCTAGCTACACCCTTCTCCACTCTGTCTGGCTGCTCCCAGGAAGGGCTTTCTCTTCCTGACTTCAGGTTTTTTCAATAGCACGTACACAGGCGGGCTGCACCACCCCAGTAACAGTGCACCGTCGGCAGTGAGTTGGGCTCCTTGAAATTTCTCGGACCCCCTGGGTCATCAGCCAGGGGTTTTCAGGGCTGTAGGCATGGCTTTCTAACAGCCTCCTCAGAACTGCAACAGATCTGACCTAGCAATGATTTTCCAGATTTTGCAGACTATTTACATGTCCCTGATTTAAACCTGATGCAAACTATGCTGTTCTTTATTTTTTTCCCCCAGTGCAGTGTTTCAGCTCAGTCCCTGCTTTCAGGATACCATTAGAGCTTTTAATTACCAGCTCTGCTTTAAATCTGACATCACGCTGCTGCATCTGGTGCTTCAGGCAAGGCTCTGAAGGGGTGCTGAAGGGCTCAGGTGATGTCATTCTTAAATACTCTGACAGCCTAGGAAAGGCTGGAAGTGCTTAGTTTCAGGAAGTGGCAGCAGCAGCAGTAGCTTGCAGGAAGGAAGAGTTTAATCAAGATTTTTATCCTGTTGTGATAGCAGCGTTATGACTATGCCTCAGAAGTCATTTAGGAGATTATTTTTTTTTCCTGAATTCTGAAACATTCAGGGGCTTCTGAAGCAACCACTGGGGATGACAGCGGCGTGAGAGGAAGCAACTCACATTCTGTTGGCTGAAATGGGTGAGGACAGCTCCCTGCCGCCTGGGGCAGGGGGAAGGGTGCTGCCTGTGCGCGGCTGCCCGAGAACTCATTGAGATTTGTCTGTGGCTCCACCCCTGGGGGGGATGCCTTTGCCATGCGAGAAGAGATGCTCCACAAATAAACAGAGCGCTTGGTGGAGCTGTGAGGCACTGGCACTCCAGCAACGGAACGTGGCACGTTTGCTCGTGACAATCCCCAGCATGCCCACAGACTTCAGACAGCTTTTAGGCATCCTGAATTCCAGAACAGGCTTGATCATCTTAAATTCTTGCATGTGTAGTCTTGAGATGCATCTATTTTTAGTCCCAACTGATAAGGTGCTGCAGCGTCCACGTGATTCGCCCAGGACGCGCACGGCATCACGTTCGTTCTGCAGTTTGAGATCAATGACGGAGATTTTGTGTTGCTCTGTCTCTGAGGTGGATGAGCTACAGGAAATGCTGTTCTTTGTCTGATAGCTGTGCCATGTGACAGTCGTTTTTAGTGAGAAAGTACAAGCAGAGAGCCCTGCCTTGGCAACAGGGCACGAGCTGGCAAAGTGTGAAGGGAATAGGTACAAGCCTGGCACTCAGGTGTGCTGGTAGCAGGGCTCTTAATTCAGCAAGGAGGGGAAAAAAAAGCTAAAAATCGTTAATGAGCTTTGCTTATGTCTTTAGCTTATGGAGGAATTATTTAAAAGATCATGTAGGTTTGTAATCAGGAAAAAAATTAGAAGATTTTGGGAATTAATTTAAAACACATAAATTGTATTTTGAAGTGCAAACGTGCAGAACTCTAAAGAACTTCAGCCCTGCACGCCTCTTCCTGCGCCCTTCACCCTCAGGAGCTGCCGTGGTGGCACGTGGCCTGCCTGCAGCGCTTCGCCTCTCACCTCTGGTTGCCCTGAGCCAGGAGCAGGCAGCCACGGCCCCGTGGTGACACCGCAAGCGCTGCACACCCTGCGCCCACAGGGGAGGGGGCTGAAAGTGCCTGCGAAGCAGTCAGCCTCTTGTAGAAGATGTTGACTGCGTTCCTGTGTCTCCTGTTGTGGCAGAAGGCACAGAAGCTTGGCAGGACAGGGACAGGTTATGGGGTGCGACGTGTTGCAGCTCTGCACTAACGTTGCAGCCTTGCTGCAGGAATGGGTGAGCTCAGGCCGACGAGCAGCAAAGGGGTGCAGAGTGCATTGAAAAAACTGCAACTTCCACGCTTCTCTGCCTTTACTTGGGCTAAAGCACTCCGGTGTTCTCACTTGGTCTCTGTTTGGATCTCCCTGGTAGGCGGTGCAGCTGCTGACGCTGTCTGACCTACTCCCTGCTTGCTGCCCTCTGCTCTGCAGAGCTGCTGTTTGTTGTTCTTTCCTAACACAGTTTTGCTGTGGAATCAGGGTTTTTCAGGGTCACTTTCAGTGTTTTTCCCAGCCCTGCAATCAAATGTTGTGTCTGGGCACCCTGAGCTTGTTAAACGGAGTCTAGGTGCTTTGGAGCTTTGTCTCCAGGGTCTGGGCTTTGTTCTGTGCCTGGAAGTCCCTGATGCTTTTAAAACCGTGAATTGGGGCCTTCTGTTTGTTTTGCAGAAGATGAAAAAGCCCTTGGTTTATTTGGAAAGGTAATTTTTGGAACCAGACTGCTTTGTGTCTGCTGAGGAACTGTCGCGGTGGCTTCACATCCATCTATTGTAGCGTGAGCATGGCTCAGGGAAAAGGTTTGTTTCAGAGGTACCAGGGACCTGCTGCATGCTGTGATACATCTCTGCCCCATCCCAGAGACATAAACTGCTTGGGCAATGCTGATGTGACTCAGTTTGCCAGGAAACATCAGGCCAAAAAAGCTGTCAGGCTGGGGGAAGCGTGGCCCAGGCGATTGCTGGAAACACCCCAGCTGAGGCTCTGAGAAGCCCCTCGCTAGAGCTGCACAACTTCTGCTGCTGGCTGTTTCCGTTTGTTTGTCGCAGGATGTCCACTGCAGCGCTGAAACGTGCAAACATGAGGAGAAAATGGAAAAAGGCTGATTCTCCTCTTGCTTGCAGATGTTCCTGGTCCCTGCAGGTCTCTGCTTACGGCACCAGGCTGCCTGCAGCCCCCAAGGGCTCTGCCCCAGTTCTGACTGCCAGATGCCATCTCCTTGCTCCCTGTGCTGTGTCACTGATCTTTGTCCATTCCAGCTAAAATACGGCTCTCCTATCAGCCAGCAAATTCCCCCTTGCTCAAGCTTGGGCTTTCCACAGTGCTTATCGCAGGAAGAGGCACTTCAGCGAGCAGCACAACTTTGATAAAGGACTAGCTCTATTTGTGGACTGTCTGGGCAGAAACTGTTTGTCCCCCTGCTTTGGGAATAGTTTCCCTAGCCACCAAAGCAGGCCGTGTTCGTTTCCCTCTGAAGGTCCAGCAGGGCTGCAGTTCAAGCAGATCAGGCAGCTCTCTTTTGTTTTTTATTGCTGTGATATATTGTTAGGGCTGTTCAGAGCTTCCGTGGACGCTGGTGGCGCTCACTCACGTTACTTCCCGAGCTTGTCCCCATCTGCTCGGCCTCTCGCTCCCCTGCAGCCCAAGCCTGGGGCTGAGCAGTGGCTGTAACGCAGCACAGTGCTGTTCTGCTGCCAGAAGAGGCAGCGCAGACCTTCCCCTGCCCTCTGCGCTGGGCTTGCCTCACTCATGAGGCCGCAAAACACGCACACGAAAGCTGATCTGCTAGAAACTGGGGGTAGGAAGCTTTTATTTGTTTCCCCTTTCCTTTTTTTTTTTTTTTTGGTCGGGTCGCTTGAGCTGAGCCAATTTCCCGATCCAGTTGTTGGTGTGAGACCCTAGCACTGGCACAAAGGGGGAAGCCGGCCTGAGCCGTTGGGGTTGGGGGCAGAAAGCTGCTCTTTGGGGGTGCTGGGTGCTGACCGTGCCCCTGGGGAGCAGCCTGGGTTCGCTGAGCGTTAAGGCGGCTGTGCGAGCACAGCTCCAGCTGAGGGCACGGCTCCTTCCCTTCCTCCCAGCCCCTGCTCCCCGGTGTTGTCCCCTGTCGCAGTCTGGCTTCGAGGAGCTGCCAGCCTGGGTTCCTGTGCTCTGCGCAGTGGCCATCTGGCAGCAGAATCCTGAAAAACAACAACAAAAAAAAACCACGGGGTAATTCCAGCACCGGGCATGTACTCCACTGGTGCGTTTTAAGTTAAAAATGGCAATTAATTGTCAAACGCCATTTTAATTTGAGTTCTGGGGGCAGCGCTAAGGGCAGTGGAGCGGATCGCTTGGCATGACCTGAGATGTTTTCCACGCTAACTCTAAGAGCCAGGAGGAAGCAACTGGCATCTACTCAGATGTTTTGTATCTCCCTTCTCTTGCCTGGCAAAGCATTTTTACTTTTTCTTGCCTGGCATTCTGAAGGCTCACTTGTTTGTGTGAGGGCTGAAAAGACGGGTTTTTAGGACGTTGCTGCCTTTGGTGGAAATCCATTTTCCCAGCTGGTTCGTGTTGCCTTACGGCATTGCTGTTGAACGCATGAGGGTATAGGAGGACCCCTAGGGTTATTTCCTTTTGTTATTTTCCTTTTCCTATCTCTGTTATGGCTGTAGTTAAAAGAAACAAAACAACCCAGCAAGCATTTAGAGGAAATCTTGTTCCATCTTCTCTACTCTTCCTCTGCCACCTTTGACCAACCTTCTCCCTCGTTACCCACCAAGTCTGGCGTGTTCCTGGCTATTGCTGCCCTCCCTTTCCTCGCTCCCTCTGCTCTCCTCTCGCTGCTTTCACACTCGGGGAGGCAGCAGCAGTGCTTTGCGCTGGCACCAGCCGGGCCGGTGCCTCCCCTCCCGTTTGCAGGCTCCTCTTGCTCCGTAGGTGCCGGTCCTGCTCCGGCAGAGCTGCTCAGGAAGCCTCAGAGCCCTGCTGGAAGGGTGGAGTTGCGCAGGAGGAGACGCACGCGGTGCTTTCAAGCAGCAGGCAGCCCTCGGAGAGCTGGTGGTGAGCTTGGAGGTTGCCCGGGGTGTGGGTGCAGTTCTCCCGTGTGCTGCGGGGATGCTCCGCGTGCGGCCTCACGGCCGTCCTGTGTGCATAGCGCTCTGCTGCTGAAACAAAAACCTGGTTTGGCCGGGGGCTGCACGTGAGAGGGTCTTCTCCAGAGCCGGATCAGAGGCCGCTGAGAGCATCTGGGGTGCACGCACTGGTGCTGACCCTGCTTTTGGGGTCTGGCAGCTGGCGGAACAGGCGCAGCCTGCGGCCGGGTCTTGCTGTCCCCTGGTGCCTGTTGCTGAGCTCAGCAGAGCCTTCAGGGCAGCCGAGCACGCGTTCACAAGGGGTGAGGCTGAGTCCCTCAGGCAGAGCTGCCCGACTGGAGCTCATGCACGTGCCACAAGCACCTCAGAGCGGCCCAGAGGGTCGCTTCTGGTGAGCGTTCCAGCAGGAGCAGGCGTTACGCACCAGGGTCCATCCTCCTTGTGTTGTGCTTACATTTCGACTCCCATTTCTGCCTTTATGTGTGTGGCCTTGCTTTTTCTCCTCGCCAGCTCAGGCTTGAGGATCTTTAACACAGAGATTCAGGTTCTTCTCTCAGCCCTTCCTTCCTGCCCTCGTGCAGGTCACGCCGCCTGTGCCCCAGGCAGAGGTGCCTTCTCCTCCCGCAGCGCAGCTGGCTGCTGCTGTTCACACTTGCAGCAGCTCTTCAGGGAGCCGTGTTTTGTTTTCAAGCTTGGTGCTTTCAGAGAGAGCATTCATTTGAAAAAATAGGGCAGGGAGTGTGGCAGTGACCGCAAATCTCTTGTTTTTTACCATCTGAAAGAACTTCTCTTTTTTTATGGGGGCAAGGTTAAAGCTGAATATTTGTGTCTGCAGCTGGCAGTGGTCAGGTAAAAAAGTTCCAAGTGTTTCTTCTGACAAAGTGGATTTTTATTGCGCTGTGAAATTTAAAAATATATAGCACAGCATGGCTCTTCTAAAACTAAAATGTGGTTTTGCTTTCTAAAATATTGACGCCTCTTTTCCTCAGTGTTTTGGAGTTTTTTATTCTGTGCATGATAGAGGGGAGCTGCCGAGCTTGCAGTTAATTGACTTGAAATTGCTTTGAGTAATTCTGCTTTTTTTGGCTTTTTGTACTTAATCAGAATTGATGTGACTGAAGTGCAAATCTTCATAATAATCATGCATTTACTGGCAGTGATTGGAGGAGCACCTTTTTGGCAATCTCTGGTAATTTTGTTCATGTTCTTATTTCATCCTTTTCTTAATAATCTAATAGACACCTGGAGGAACTCCCTGCCTCAGCCCCGTTTGTGAGGGAAGGGCCTCACTTCTCCTCGTAAATAGAAAGATAAACGGCAATAAGCGTGCGTTCTGGTTCTGCCGGAGTTGTCCAAACACGCTTGTTTTGTATCCCGTGTTGTTTTGCAGGCAGAAAGCTACCAAACGTTTCACACGGTTACGTGTGCCTTCCCCGAGGCCCAGCTTGCTCTGGGTGAGCTGGCCAGAGGAATTTCATCCTGAAGCCACTCGGCATTTGCAGACAGCACTGCCCGGACGCAGCATGCATGCGCATCCACTGCTGTGCGCTTGTGTGCTAAAACCCCAAGTGTCCAGAGCTGACCTCTGCAGGCTCCTTCCCTGGGAATTTATTACTCTGTAAATAAACAAATTAAAAAAAAAAATGAGGTTACAGGTGACTTACTGGTGCCAGACTCCATAGAGATCAGCGTGGCCAGCAGCTGAGAGCTGCCGTAGTTCGGCATTGCCACTGGGGATTTCCCAATTGATTCTCTTGGTTTCCTTTTTTTACTTTTTAAAAAGGGAAGCAGAAAAAAATAAATTAATTCTTGCCACAGCAACCTCTGGCACAATTCAGTGGAAGATGAAGTTTGTGTGAGAGGTGAGCAGTTGTTCCCTTGTGTTGCTAAAGTTCTGTGTTGGAGCAGCATTTGGCGAAGTAAATTCCCAAATGATTACCATGTTCTGAAGTCTGGTGTTGGATTTACGGAGGAATCTCTCCAGAGAATAAACTTAGTGAGATTTCCCATGACAATCAGGAATTTTCCTTTTTCATTCGACTCGTTTGTGTTGACGGAGACGAGCGTTAACTTCTTGCCAAGGTATCAGACAAAAACCCTGTGTTCCTGTAACATTTCCTGCGACAGCAAAGTTGGTGTCTCGGTGTCTTGGTTTGTTTCTACTTGGGGGGAGGGAATTAATGGAAAAACCCTCGTGGCTGTGCACTCAAACCTTCCACTTTCTAACGAAAACACACGAGGACAGCGATGGGCGCGCTGCGTTTCGTCCCTCGTCCCTTTCGTTAGCGTCCTCCTTCCCGTGGCACGGTGTGTGCCTCTGGCTCCCTCCTTTGTGCCAGCCCCGACCCTCTTTACAGCGTGCCAAATGCTGCGTGCACGGCTCCTGGGGCTCAGTGGTCTGGCTGCAGGGTGAGAACCAGCGTGCGAGTCAAGGGAGCGAGCTTGGGTGGCGTGGATCGGTGGTCACAGGGAGGCTTCTTCCTGCCTGAGGTGAGAAAGGGGCTGCACTTGCTTGAGTTTGTTCCACACCCTGGTAGATTTCTGCCCCCTGAGGTGTTGTTCTCTTGCAGGCGTGGCTGAGGTGCTCACAGGTCAGCCCTGGGGGCCAGCAGGGCGCAGCTTCGCTCTTGGCTGTGGTGCTCGGAGCTGAGCTGACCAGGAGGGGTTCTGGGGGCACTGCCCGGGTCAGCTCTCTTGCACGCTCTTCCCAACTGCTTCTCCAAACCCTCAGCTCTGCTCCTGCCCTGTGTGTAGCTGAAGAGAAACAAAACCAGCCCAACCCCCTGCCTGCTGCGTGCCTTGGAGCCCTCGCTGCTGGGGGCCAGCTGCATGCTGCGACTGCAGCTCCTCGGTGGCAGCCTGGGACGGCTTTCGGTGCTTGTGCAGGCAGAGCTGGAAGGCTCTGGGCGGTTCTCTCTCAGCAGCTGCTTCCACAGTGTGTCTGCTGTGGGTGGTTTGAAGTTCCCTCGCTTCTAGTTTCCCCCGTTCTGCTCAAAACGCTGCTGCTACGTGAAGCTTGGTGAAGTGTTATTGGAAAAATATAAAAGTGTTTCTCTGTGCTTTGTGCAACTTTAAACCTCTGTATAGCAGAGAGAAAAAAACGTGTTGGAAAGTGGAGTGTTTGAGTGCACAAATATTAAACCCAGCCTTAGTTTGCTTGTGCATCATTTAATTTCTTTTCTCTTTTTCCATTAAAGATTCCAATACTGAACATTCAGGTGAAAATATTCCCAGCTCTCTGTACTGTCGCAGGAACCATATTTTCCTGTACAAACTACTTTGGTGTGATCTTCACAGGTGGAGTTGGCAAAAATGGATCCACTATAGCAGTGAGTACCTGGTTCTGCTCGTCTCAGTTCCCCTTCAGCGTGCTGCGGCTGTCCAGCCGCGGCTTCGGTTTGTTTAACAGAATACCTCCTCCGTGGGAAATATTTTCTCTTCAGTTCTTTTGATGGCTTGGGGAAAAAAAAGTTAATATTGTCTGCATGAGAATAGGAGCTTTAGAAGTCAAGAGTTTTAAAACTGAGGGTTAAAAAATGCTGTGGTGCTTTGATATTTGCCTTAGAATTATTCCCGTGAAACAGGTTCTGTGAACACAGCCGTTCACAGACATCCAGGGCAGGGGTGCATTCGAAGCTGGTCAGGAGGCTTTGCTGAAAGATCTGTAATACCCATGTCACCAGCTGAAAAATACAAATACAGGTGTGGACATCTGTACATGTATCCTCTGCTGCCACAGGGAATACTGATTCTGAAGTTTCCAAAACACTGCACCAGCTGAACAATTACTTGCCCTGCAGAGGGCTGTGTTTGCTGCTGTCTAGCTGGCATGGGAAAAGATGGAAATCATGTCTCCAGTCACATGTGAGAGTGCCAGCCCTGCCTGTGTGACAGGAGGCAGAGCTGTGCAGCTCCTGCTCGCGTTGCCCAGCACCAGGAGGGCTCAGCCACATTCTCAGCTGGTGCTCGTTCAGTTTCACCACATTTTGTTCCTGTTAGGATTGGTGCAGAGGGAGACTTGTTTTTAACGTGTTTCCGGTTAAAAACCACCTGCCTGCGTACCACGGGAGTCTTTGGCTCACTGAGATCACTTGCAGCGAGCACCTTCTGTCACCCTGATGCTGTGACTTTGTCTCACCGCAGGGAACGAGCGTGCTGTCGCCTTTCCTTCACATCGGGTCAGTAATCACGCTGGCTGCCATGATCTACAAGAAATCTGCTGTGCAGCTCTTTGAAAGGCACCCCTGCTTGTACATACTTACTTTTGGCTTTGTGTCTGCAAAGATAACAAACAAACTAGTGGTAAGTACACCAGAACCCTGGAGTTTCTAGCTACTGCAGGGAAACTTCCTGTAGCTTTTGAGGAGAGGAAGCTTTGCAGGGGGAAGGAGAGCAGCAGGCAGAGCTGCTGGAGTTTGGAACAGTTGCTTGGAGTTTGACTTGGGCAGCTGGAGGGGAGAGAGCGGCCAAAGCCACTTGCTGGGTCCTGCCAGGGAGCAGCTGCTGCCCCACACCATCCCAGTTCTGCATCTCAGCTCTCAGTGAAGAGAAGTTTGTCTCTTACCAAGAGCAGCCTACTGCGCAGCCGCACCTACAGCCGTGCTGGCGGAGTGAGGACGTGGTGCGGGTGCACGGAGGGGGGGGTGCGAGCAGTGCACTTGGGCACGAAAGAGCCCGCCCCTTGGCTCACGCCACCCGTTGGTTCCTGTCTCACTGCAGCTCCCTGGTTATCCCCGTGAGACACTGACAGTCCTCTCTGCTCTCCAAGCTCTAGCAGCGGTGAATTTTTGTTACCAGCCTCAACTGAACCTAAAATGCATCACCTTACCTCTGTTTTGCTGTCTTATTTGTGGCAGAAGGAGAAGCTTGGTGGGGCTGGAAAATGCTGGGTTCTTTTTTCGCAGCTACGTTTTGTTCTGAACGAAAGAAACGTTTCCATCAGCACTGCACCTCATGCAGCTGTAGACTCCCGTGCCTAAAGCAGTATTGCTGCTGGCACTTCGCCTGGGTCCTTGGTATCTCTCACAGCCACGTGGTTTGAGCTCTAGCTTTTTTGGCTGTGTGTGAAATCACTCTCTCTTGGCTGGGGTATGCTACTTTCTTAACCTCCTTTTTCTTTTTTTTTCTTTAACATGCAGGTTGCACACATGACCAAAAGCGAAATGCACCTGCATGATACAGCTTTCATAGGCCCAGCGCTGCTGTTTCTGGACCAGTATTTTAACAGCTTTATTGATGAGTATATCGTGCTCTGGATTGCCCTGGTAAGTGCAGGCTCGCTTTGTTTGCCTGTAACCGCTGCAGCCAGCTGAGTGCTCTCTGCTAAATGCTGTTGTGTTGGCTGAGCTCACCTGGAGGGTGATGGCACTTGAGCACTGGCACTGAGTCAGAGAGGGGAAATCTTTTTGTTTTACAAAGCTGGGCGGTAGTCCAATCCTGCAGCGAGCCTTCATTCCTGCAGCTGGAGATCTTGCTTCTCTAAGACCCCAGTGCTTTTTTTTGAAGCATACAGGTGGCTGTCACAAAAGCACAGACCGTGTGTCCCTTGTCTGTTCCCTTGGCAGATCCTTTCCCTCTTTGATTTGCTTCGGTACTGCGTTAGTGTCTGCAACCAGATCGCTGCCCACCTGCACATCCACGTGTTCCGAATCAAGTCCTCCACGCACTCGAATCACCATTAACAAATGGGGAGTCACCATAAAGAAAAATAAGCAAGGAGCTGGTTTTCTACATGAGTGGATGTCAAGAAGTGTAGGAGACTGAGGCAAAAAGCAGATAAGAACAAAATAATTTATAATAATCACGTTGTATAACTTTTATTTGGTATCGGTAACACTCCTTAACTAGCCTCCTGCCTGAGAGAGTGAGTTCCACCTACACCCTCCTCAGCTCTACATGTAGTCAACTCTGGTTCCAAGCCCAGGACAGCATGCAGAGAGCACGGCTCTCTTTGTAATTACCTTGATTACAAAATAATCTATATATGGTGAATGGATCCCCAACAACCGAACTTTCTAATGTAGTATAATTACAGCTGCGACATGACTTGCTTCTAATTTTAATATTTCATCATCTCTTAGTGAAATACCTGTTTAGTGTCCACTTGAAATTCATTTACTAAAGACCCCAGCTGGTAACAACAGATACCACACTGGCTTGTGTGGCTGAAGCGGCTGTCAGGGCTCCGGTGCAGCCTGCTGAGGTTCCTTGGCTGGAGCATCGCTGGTGGAAGCGCTTCCTTGGCTGAAGGGGGTTCTGCAAGTGGAAGGGGTGACTGGCATGCAAAATAGTGTGGTATCTTTGTCAATTAATTTTATTTTTTTAAATAAACGTGATCTAAAAGACAACTTATTTCTCAATTTTCTTCAGTGGGAAGACTTTAAAGAGAAGATTTTACTGTTTACTTTTATATGTATGAAACTTAAGCAAAACTTCCTTTCTGCTCTTAATAAATAAGAATTCTGAGAGCAACGGTGGTCTTCAGATGTGTGTGTTGCTCTGGCCTGTTGGGGGAAGTACCTGAACTCAGGAAGTCCAGTCCCACCTGCTGTTTAGAAACCTGTTTTCTCATGCTTTAGCTGCGTAGTGCTGTTGTTCTGGGATCTCCAAGAGTTTTCTGCGCTACACAGTGCCGTAAGTTGTTGTTTTTTCCTGTTGTTGCTGTTTTTCGATACCATTTCAAATGTTGTGGGCTGCATCAGGGAGGCTAGCTTGGATTTAGCAGAGGGTTTAAGTGTGTGGAAGTGAAGAGCTGCGGTTTGTGCCACGGGCCCAGGTGCTGAGGGGGATTTCAGGCCCTGAGCCAAGGGCCTAGGAGCTGCTCTGGGGACAGCTGGTGGGGAATGCAAGGAACCTGCTGGCTGCAGTCGCAGTGCTCTGCCCATGGAGCATCTCTCTGAGGATGGCAGGAGGTGCCTCTCCCTGCTGGGGACGCAGGGCCCCAGCGGTGCCTGAAGGCAGTTGTTTATTTCTTCTCTGAGAGAAGTGAGTACAGCTCACGTGAAAAATAAGTGACAGACAGGAGTACAGCCGTAAATCCAAACCCCCCTCAGCCGTGGGAGGGGGTGATGCATATTTCCTGTGACACCCCGGCGAACAGAAAACTCTGGCAGGATGTGGAGAGAGAATTCAGTTCCTTCCTCAACCTGGGTAGCTTTTAAAGCCCTTCTGCTGGGGGAGGACCTGGTGCCAGGCAGCCGTGGACAGAGGTCAGGCTTCCCAAGCTCTCCTGGGAGAGGCACAGGACTGCCTGGGCTGGGGCCCTTCCTGCTTCACGGAGGAGCCCTTGCGCTCCCCAGGTCCTGCCAGGCTGAATGAACCCTTGGAGTTTGGTTCCCGCATCTTGACCAGAGCTCTGAAATGGAAACGTTGTGTGTGGCCGCCTGGTGCCGCAGACAAGGAGAATTGTTCCCTTGGTCTTCAGGGCTTTGCGATTAAGCCGCTTTGAATATCTCGTCGCTGATGGCTGTGGCTGATGTGGGGAAAACTGAAATCTTCAAGGGGCTGTCTTGGTCCAGAGAGTCCATTAGGAAATGTACCTAAAGCCTGGTGAGGTTCAGGAGGTGCGGTGTGGTGAAACTGCCTGCGATAGATAACGGGATAGCTGAACTTTACCCCTGGCACCTGCGCGCTGCAGTCCTGGTGTTCGTGATCAGAGCTTATCTTAGATATGCTTGCGGACCTAGGGCTGCTCGAGTTGTTGAGAAAGAGAACAGCATTTGCGTGCTCAGCCTGACCTTGTGACACGCTTTTTCACTTTCTGTTGCGCTCAGAAGGCGCTGTAGAGAGAAGAGCTTTTGCAACAGCAGTCTGCTGAGCTTCCTGGACCACCGCTGTCTGAGGACGAGCCCGACATCCTCCAGAGCAGACAGCAAGGATTCCCCTAAAACCCTAAAGGCAAACTCTTGTAAGGACTGGTGCAGTTCCCTGGCTTGGGCAGGGGGCTTAGCACGGGAGGACGGCAGGGTGAGATGCCTCAGGCCCTGTTTCTGATCCGTCTGAGAGTCAGTTTGACTTCATGCTCATTTTTTTCCCCTTTTTCCTGCCCTGCGTGCAGCAGATACATCAGCCCCATCTTTGGTTTTGCAGTGGGGTTATGGAGAAGTTTGATCACCTCCAGGGAGCGGGGGGTGAAGACCACAGCGGTTTTCAGGGGTTACAGCCAGGCGAGAAGCGTCCTGAGGTAGGAGCTGTGTCTGTTTCTGCACTGGAGTTACCAGAAAGCACTTAGGAATGGCTCTGGCTGGTTAAATACGCCCAGGACTGTTTGCTGGCACCGAGGCCAGCTGGCAGAGCGTGACACGTGCCATAACGTGACGCTGATCTCCCCGGCAGGGCAGCTGCGGAGCAGGAACCGGGCTGCAAATCAGGAGCAGTTCCTGAGCTGCCTCCCAAGCCGTGCCTGGGAGCTGTTTGCACGGGTGCGAGCTGGCTGATGCTGTGCTGGGAGCTCTGTTCGCCACCTAACAGAACAAACGAGCGCTTTCCAGTTCAAGGAAACGTTTCCTGGCGCTGTGCTGTTTACTGCTGCGGACTTAGGTCGAGTGTTAGATCTTGAGCAGGAAGGATTTAAAAATACGCCGTGGGTTTTGCTGACCGGCCGCAACGTGACCTGAGCCCGGCTGGATGTGGCCGTGCTCCTGGCAGACAGAGCTGCGTTCGCCCCGGTGTCTGCAGCAGCAAACCACCAACACGCAGCTGCTCTGGGAGGCGGTGCGAAGAAATAAAGGGGGTGTTTTCTTCTGCAGCCTGTCCACCCTCCTGGCGCTACAGGGTGTTGAAGCTCCTGCCAGGCTGTGCGGGCCGGGTGAGTGGGCTAACAGGGTGATGCCAAGCTGCTTTCCCACGCCAGGCCAACCCAAATCCAGAAACCTGCTAATCAGGAGCATCGTCAGCCATGAAGGCAAAGGAGAGGAGGGCAGAGCCCTCCGGAAGAGGTGGAGCATAACGCAAGGGGACAGGTGGGAGGAACGGTGGGCGGGTGGGGGTCAGGATTTGGGGGTCTGGGGGCAGGTTGTGTCCCTTCGAGGCTGTCTTCCAGCATCCTCAGCCACCTGTAGCCCTGGAGCTGTGCAGGATGCTGGTGCCGGGGAGCTGCCTGCTGCTCTGCGCCCGTCCCTTCTGCCTTCCCTGCAGCCACGTGAGAAACCGAGCCAGGTGCTGATAATGCTTCCCAAACTCCGGTTTGGCCACTGGAAATGGATCTAAGCCCTTTTCTCCGTAACGATATTGAGAGGAAGAGTGCTTCCAGTCGCTCGAGGTTGCATTTCATCCTGCTCCTTGACGGCACAAGGCGGCCTGGGCCCTTCTGACCCGCTGCGCTTACCCCCTGCTGCCACCTGCAGCGTTGCCCACGTTTCAGTGACAACTTCTTAAAGGTGGGGGTCAGTTTTTGCACATCCTGAGCAGCTAAGGAATCTCTTTTGATTACGTTCTTCTCTGGCAGAAGCTAAGCCATTGCGGCTGCCAGTCCCTGCTGTGACGCCTGATGCTTCAGCTCCGAAGAGCTTCTGCCGAAGCAAGGGCCGCGTCCCGTTCTGGTCAGTGGGATGCGCTACACCTGGCAGCGGAGAAGGTCAGCAACTTCCCAAAATGGCAACGAGCAAGTAGGAAAAGAGGGGCTTGATTCTTGATTATTGGTGTTCTTGATTTCCCCCTCCCTTCCCCTTTTCTGCAGGCAGATGGACTTTTTTAATGAAAAAAAGCACAGAAAAAGATCACTAACCTTTAATTTCCTGTGGACTACTTACAGCTTTCTCACTACCCACGAGGGGAAACTTGTGCAGCCAGAGGAGATACCCACAGTGCCAAAACCCCACTTTATTTTCTGACAAATAGTTCTTGTGCACCCCCCCCCCCCCCCCCAAGTCCACACAGGGGTTTGAGCAAAAAATCGCCAGTTTTCTTCCAGCATGCCCAGAGCACGTCTTGCTGTCCAGTTCTTACCCTCTGCCCAAGAATTCTTCCATTGCTTGTACTGGGGCATGACCACCAACAATTATTTCTAGAGCAAATGCCCTTTGCATCTGTCACCTGTCTTGTTGCTGTCAGGTGTTTTTTTTTTGGTTTTTTTTGCTGGTTCTGTGGCGCTCCCCGCAAACCTCTGGCCGTGGCATCCGGGGGCAGCTCGGTGTTGCTGGGCGGGCTGCGCCAGGTGACGCCCTTGGTGGCACAGGAGTGCTGCGGCAGCTTGGCTAAGAGTCCCGGGGAGGAGGAGGAAGCTCTGCCTTTCTCCCCAACTCTTCCTGGGGAAAAGCAGGGTTCCTTCCCCGCTCCTCCGTTTCCCTTGCGTGGGGAGGAACCAGGCAGCGCCTGCCGTCCGCGCAGCAGCGCTCGTTCCCTGGCTGAACGCGCTAGAAAAGGAGGAGATCTGTAATTCAAGTCTGCTGCAGGCATCGCGTTTCAGAGAGAGCACCAGAATGAACCGCAAGGTTTTAAGAGAAGCTGGCATCAAAGCCAGGAGCAAGTGGCACGCTGACGTGTTTTACTGCTGGGTTTAACGAATGCTTCCTCCCTGCCCAAAGCTGTTGATCTGCAAAACGCAGCCCTGTGGCCTTCGCAGTTTGCTTGCAGCGTGGGTGAATACCCGGCTGGAAAAGGGTTCTTACACTTCTTCCAGGAGCTAAACTGGGATCGTGGTGTTCCAACGAAGCAGCTATCGCAGAGGGAGCTGCTGAAATCCGCTGGGAGTGGTCCTGCTGCTGTTGAGCAGCGAGCATATCTTGGCAGAAAATGAGGTGAATCAGTACCAGAACCTCAGAAACTAATTTCGTCGGGTGTTACTTATCTGCAGAGCCTTGGTTTGTGTTAATTAGAAGTAACAATGATTCCTACTGGTCCATTTGTTCTCTTTAACGATTACTCTGCTCCCTTCGCCCTGCAGCCAGCAGGCACCTGCTCCCAACTCCCCTCCGTCGCCGCGTGGGGTCCTGCCACGGCGTTGTGCTTTGTCCCTGCAGCTGGCGGAGAGCAACCGCAGCCTGCTTGCTAGCTCTGTGCAAAAGAATTTTCCAGTGCAATGGTGCCCCGAGGGAAAAGGGGGAAGGCAGGGACTGGCGGTTGGTGCTGCTGGCGGGTCGCAGACGGGACAGATCCAGCAGAGTCCGGATTGCTCTGCCCGCTGCGCGGACCGAGCCTGCTCAGCGCGGTGCTGCTCAGCGCCAGCTCCTGTGCTCCCAGGCTGCAGTCAGGAGGCCCTTCGGTGCTTCTTCTGCTCGTGGTATTCTGTGATCTTCTGCTGGAAATACGCTGTGGGCGAGAAAAGGTCGTTGGCTGTCTGCGAACGCTGCAAGCACAGAGCTGCTGCGACCGTGCTGCAGGTTGCAGCTGCACCCAGGTGAGGGTGTGGGGGAAGTCGAGGTTGTGGCAATTCCCCCCGTCGCTGTCTCCCACCCAGAACAAGCTTTGCTGTGCTCGGGTTAGCTGAAGTTTTTAACCCGTGTGTTCATTCTGGCCCAATCTCTGTGGTTCTTATCCAAGCAGCAAGGAAGGAAGCAAGCAGGAGACCCTGGGAAGGCCAAGAGCCAAAAAAGCGACGTGGACCGGGAACACAACAGGGAGGCTTGGATTCTGCTCCCAGGTCGGTGCCCCGTGCACCTGGGCATGGGCCTGCCCCCCGCTGCCACGTGGCACGGGGCAACGTTTGCTTCGCTGCTGACGGAGCGCAGCCACCGCGCCCTCGTGTGCTCCTGAGCCGAGGGCAGCGAGCCCCAGGCCGGGACGTTGGTGGCCGCCGAGGGGTGGGTTGGGTTGGGTTGGGTTGGGTTGGGCGATGTCCTCAGCCTGCCCCGCTTCTGCCCTCGGGCTGAGCTGGGAGGAGGCTCGGCTCCGGCCAGTGCCCCCCTGGGAAGGAGGAAGGAGCAGCCCAGGCACCCGGATCCATGCTGGAGCCGGCGGCTGGGATGAGTCAGGAGCCAGCTCCCAGCTGCTGCCTGTGTCCAAGACAAATATTTGCGCTGCTCCTGGCATGTTTGCCTAAACACTGAGTTCTCACTAAGCCTGCCCTGTCCCCGCAGGATCCCTCGTGAACCCGGGGATGACTTTTGACTGCTCGACAGGGACAGAGAAATGCAACTAGGTGCTGCCACCATCCCCAGCCCGGAGCTGCAGCCCTCCCCGGGAACGGGGCGCTCCTCCCCCTGCCCGCACGCCCCCGCGGAGCCGCTCACCTTCCTGCGGGATCCTGCTCTTCTCTGCGTCCTCGATGAACAGGGCGAACATGTTGGTCTTGACAAACTTCTTCACGAACCTGCGGTTGCTCTTGGAGGCGAGGGCCTTGCAGAAGGCTCGCTCCTGGAAGGCGCCGGGGCCGTTCTTGCCCCACCTGATGTGCGAGGCGTAGTGCCCGACCAGCCGGACGAAGAACTGCACGAAGGCCTCGGAGACGAGCGCGTTCACCTGCTCGGGTGCTGCGAGGGGGCACGGAGAGCCAGGGGTGGGGGTGTGGGACTTCTGGACGTGGGGAGGACGGGCCTGGTCTAGCCTGGCTGGCTCGCAGGCTGTGCTTCCATCCCCAAACCCGTTATTTGCTTAAAGGCTCCCTCTGCCTGTAAGCTGGTTTTGCGAAGGGAGCGCTGGCTGCATTCGCTTTCCAAGGCAGCAGCGTCTTTGCAAGCCAAATATTGACAAAACCTGATTTTGGCTGCAAAGTCACTTGCTCCTGCTCTTGTGTTTTGCAGGGCAGGAGAAGGACGAAGGCATTTCCCTCCTGTGGCTGGGTTTTGTTTTAAATTGAGGCAGACACACCCCAGGCCAGGGCCCATTGGGAAAACCATCCTGCTGGGCACCGGCCATCTGCAGAGGGCAGCTCGCCCGTGTCTTACCCCCTGTAAGGAGACCGATTCCCTTACTGTGCACGTTGTTGTTGTTGTTGTGCCTGCTCAGAGACGCCAGCATCTCGTTCTGCAGCTTGACGGGCAGGATCTCCTCCTCGTCGCCCACCTGGAAGGCAACGGGGCCGTGGAGGTGCCGGGTGGCTGCGGGAGGTGGCACGGGGGGGGTCTGCGGGGCTCCGTAGTGACTGCGTGTTGGGAGCGGGATGCCCGGCACAGAGCCTGCGGCTCGCAAGGCGGACACGGCAGATGGAGAAATCCCTTTGTGGGGCGCTAAGACATCCCAACACCAAAAGGGAGCTGGGACCACAGGGGAAAAGGGGCCCTTCCCGGGGCTCTCCAGGCAGCCCCATGCCCTGCGCGAGGCACCTACCGCCCGGAGGATCTTCCCTTGGCACAGGTCAACTATCAGAGCCTGGAAGAGAGCAGAGAGCACGCGGGATGAGCAACCAGAGCCGCCGAGACATCCACGGCGCAGTCGCTGCCTCCCACCCATTTGGGGGTCAGGCTGTTGTGTCCACGGCCCATGAGGGTGGCACGAGAGGGGTCGGGGGGACCAAGGCACGGCCCCGGGCTTGGTGGCTGTCCCCAGCCTTTCTCTGTTTCGCCGTGGTTGGGATGATGCCAGCAATCAGCCTGGCCAACGTCAGCTCCCTGAGCCCCAGGGGTCAAGGTTATGGGTTCTGGGCTGGCCGGCAGCACCCAGGGGACGTGGAGATGTCACCCTAGGTGACAACAGGAGGGGACACACACACACAAAAAAAACCATGCTTTCTGGACAGGAAAAGAGCACAACCTGCACCTTCAGCCCCGGAGCCCGCACAAACCCAGGGTCACAGCCAAACCCAGCTCTCCACACGGACACCTTCGCCGCTCCCTGGCTGAAAGCAATACCTCCTCCATCGGCTGCTCCAGGACCCGCTCCAGGTGCCGCATCTGGATGCCAACCATGAAGGGCGTGGGGCAGCAGACGGTGTCCAGCAGGCACTCGGGGACCACGGGGATGTAGGTGTGAGCCCACGTGAAGGGGTAGAGGAGAGCAGCCACGGCGTGGATGCACTGCGAGAGGACGCTGCGAGAGGACAAGGAGCGTCCCCCTGAGCTCAGCCTGCGCTCCTTCGAGGGTTTGGTGGCTTTATTTTGGAAAACAAACAGCTCGGGACTCACCTCAGCTCCTCGGCCAGGAAGATGAGCCGCCGCTCCAGCACGGCGGAGGCGAAGATGTGCAGGATGAGGTCGGGGCTGAGCCGCTGGAGCAGCGCCTGGAACTCCACGTGCTCCAGGTGGGCGTCCACGGGCCGCGTGAGCTCGATGAGCTGCGGAGGGAGAGCAGTCGGGCCGGGCTTAGGAGGGAAAACGTCCCCCCAGCGCTGACCTGAGCCCCCCAGAAGGCAATCTGGGAGTAATCAGTGACCACGGCGCTGCCCCAACGCCCTTCCTGGAGCTTGCAGCAGCTGCGTCAAGGCGCTCTGCAAAGCACGGGCTTCATCTCGTCCCGCCTGGAGATCTGGGTCGCGCAGCAACAAAGGTGCAGGGGAGGGCAGCGGCAGTGCGTCCTGTGGCATTTACTAATGGGGGCAATGGGGCTGTATCCCAAATGCCTCTTTTCTCCCATGCCCATGAGGCCCTGGTAGGAGACCTCAGCACGTGACCCGTGAGCCACAGCGGAGAAAGCTGCCTAGGAAAGGGAGGACGGACTGGGGCATGACTTTTGCTATAAATACCACGCAAGCTTCCTCAAAAGACTTCCTGAGACGGCCAGCGAGTGCAGATGGCCCGAAGCTGAAACACCTCGAGGGGCTTTGGGGTGGGTTTGCCCCTTCTGCTGGCTTTGCCCTGCGGAGGAGCCTCCGACACCCCCAGGCAGCGACCACCGAGGTGCCGCAGCGCGGTGCCGCCGACCACGCAGCCCTGTCACCTCTCCACAGCCTCCCTGGGGTCCGTGACCACCCCGTGCTGGGACACCCGGCCGGCAAAGCGCTGCGTTCCTGGCGGGCAGCACGGGGCTTGGCCAGGCTCCACAGCGCGAATCCCGTGCGATCCCCAGCTCCCAACCCGCGCAGCGCCCGGGATTTGTTTTCACCCCTTTCCCTGTTTTCTCCTGGGTCTCCCCAGCTTGCTCCAGCCCCCGCCCAGAGCCCCAGCTTCCATCTCTTTCGAAGAACGTCCCCACCCGCCCCTCCCCTCCCCTCCGTCACCCATAGCCATGCTCCCTGCAGCCTGGCCCTCAGCCAGAGCCTTGAGCAACGTGCAGAGCCCTTGCACAAGCTTTCCTGGATGAAGAAACCCCTTGAAATTCGACAGCCAGCTGCCAAACTGCACGAGAGAGTGGGGGTCCTGCGCTCAGACCCACCCTGGCAGGACACATCCCGGGGATGCTCAGCACTACTGTGGGTGCCAGGGCAGATCCTCCTCATTTTGCACTGCAGCTTCACCGTAAGAGAAAGAAGCAGCAAAAAACAAAAGGCTCTGCCTGTGCTAGCCCGGCCCGGCGCTGTGCGTGGGCGAGATGAGCCCCGTGGGCGCCGTGCCCTGCTCAGATCTTTCCGAGCAGCACCGCAGGTGAGAGCCGGGCTTGCCGCACGCCTGCAGCATGCCCTTGGTGCTCAGCCGAGGCCGGGAGCCAAGAACCGCGGCGTGGAGGGCGAGCTGCAGCCTGCGCCGCAGCCCCGGACCGGGGATGTGAGCCCACAGGGTGCTGCAAAGCCCCTGAGAGCCAAGGGTGTTCGTGCAGGCAGTGCGCAAGGGAATGGAGACGGGTGAGGTTTTGTGCTGGAGGCTCCAGGCTGGTGGGGCTGCAAGGTGGCATCGCCCGTGGGTGGGATCCGTCCTCGTCCTCGCTGCGGGCTGCTCTCGCCCGTGGGAGGTGGCACCGCCGTCCCCCAGGGCACGAGGATCCCCACTGCCTGACCCAGCACCCATGGGTGCTGTGGATGCAGAGGATGCTCCTGGAAGCAGCCCAGGCTCGGGAGGTGCTGAGCCCCCCGAACCCCACCCACCTCTGTGCCCGACTCGGGGATGAAGCTTTTGATGGTGACGGTTTTCCCTGGAGCGGGGAAGGGCGATTCCCGGAGGCCCTGCATGAAGGGGTAAATCACCGCCATGGAGATCTGACGCCTCTTCTCCACCTCGTCCAGGATCTGGGGGAGGCAGAAGGGAGCCGTGAAACCCCAGTAGGTGGCTCCCTGGGCCACCAGCACCCCGCGAGGAGCCACCACGTCCCTACCTTGGAGAAGAGCCCGAAGCAGCCCAGGCAGCTGATGATGCAGAAGACTTCGGGGAGGCGGGCACCACGGCCAGAGGGCTGCAAGAGGATGGGGAAAGGGGCTGAGCATCTCCCAGCCCCTTCATGCAGGCTCCCCGCCCTCCCCAGTGACCTCCAGCCCCGCTCACCCCAAGGAGAACCCTTTCGCCTCTGGCATTTCCCTGGGAAAATCCCAGTCACCCGCTGGGGGGATTTTCAGAGCTGGGATCCCAGCCAAGGACGCACTCCGTGCCGTAAGAGCTGAGGGTGCCAGGGCATATTTCAACAGGCTGCGTGTGAACTGACGCCCGAGGAAGACCTCCACCGTGCCCCCAGGGTGGCCAAATCCATGAGCTGAGAGAGGCAGCCGCCGCTCAGAGCACAGGGCTGGGGGCACCCGGCACCTCGGTGCCCGCACGGGCAAACGTGCGCAACCCCATCCCACGTGGGATCTGCGGCCGGAGAGAGGAGGCAGGAAACTCCTGCAAGGACCGGGGCTGGGCTCTTCGGGCTGGGGACTGCCGCTACGGGAACGGCATCTCCCGCCGCACTTTGAGCCGGGTTTGGGCTGCTTTCCTCCATCCAGCACCCAGCAGGAAAAACAACCAAACAAACAAAACCCAGAACACCCTTTGGGCAGCCCCTTGGTGCTCGTCATCATCACCTCCTTGGGGCAAGCGGCTTTAAGGCACGCCCCCAAGGGCTGCGCTTCGGGCAGGGCAGGAGGCACCGCATGTGTCCCCCCCGATGCTCACCAGCAGCCGCCTGCAGTAGCCGATCTTCCTGCTGCCGTCCACGTTGGTCAGGACGAAGGAAAAGGTCTCGCTGCAAGGAGACACAAGGCGTGGGGACGGGGCGGCTCTTTGCAGCCCGCAGCCCTCGGGGTGGGACCCCGCAGCGGGGCAGGTACCTGGGGAAGGTGCTGACGGGCGCCCAGTTGTTGCCGTCGGGGAAGCAGAAGAGGGGGATGGCTTGCAGCAGCCGCTCCTCCTCCTCCTTCTGGCCCTTCAGGAGGTTCTCGCGCTGGAACGAAGCGAGGCTGTGAGTCGGGGGATGGATGGTACCCACAGCCAGGGGTGGGGTGTCCCAAAGCCACCCCGGGGTGCCCAAACTCCCAATTTTTGACTGTTTTACGCCATGGATAGTGGGGCAAAGTGCAGGGACCCCCTGCAAATTGGGGGTCTCTCCATGCGCCACCTCCCCAGGAGGCTGCTGGAGCTCCCGGGTTGCTGCAAGGACCAGGGCTGGGGACGGGTGACCAGGGAGCACCGATGGGCTCCTCCTGGGGGCTGGGACCAAGGGGAGGGACGGGTGGCCACAGTGCTCAGAGCAGCCCCAGTGCTGTGGGGTTGGGTCGTGGCTCTAGCGATGGGGAAGACGCAGCATCCCCTTTTCCTCTGAACCTCAAAAACCTCGTCTTTCCCCCAAAGGGTATGGGACTAAATACCTTTGGGAACTGGTACGCTATCTTGGGTTCGTAACGTCCGTCTGGCATCTTCTTCAGCGACACCACCACCAGGTACTCGAAGAAAAACTGCCCGGCGGAGTAGAGGACAGAGCTCCGCTCTCCCGCTTTCACCTGGGTCACGCGCGAGGGGTTGCTGTCTGCAGCAGGGGCCTCCTGTTTGCCCTCTGTAGCCAAGAAACAAACCCAAAAAGAACAGAGCACAGTGAAAAGAAAGGCCAGGAGGTGTCCTGGTGGCAGGGCAGGGGATGCAGGGCTAGTTTTGAACCGAAAGGGAAGCCGGACCCAATGCACAGGGGGTGCTGGTCCCTGTGAGGGTGATGGTGGGGACCCACTGGTGCAGGAGATGGAAAGAGAGACAGAGCTTTTCTGAGTTTTTTGGAGGAAATCAAAGTAGCATCAGACCCCTCGCAGCCCTCCTTCACCCTGTCCCAAAGAGGGCTGCGGGATGCTCAGGGCAAAGCTGGCATGTGGGGTGGAGGGGAGCAGACGGTCTCTGCAGAAACGCGTGGGAATTCTTTTAGAGCACTTGGATTTATTTCCTTCGGGGGAAAAAACAGCAAACAGCCAGCACAGATCTTGTTCGAGCACCTCCAAAGGCTCCAGCAAGATGAATCCCAAAGCCTTCCTGCCAGATGCCCTCAGTCCTGGGAACCGCTGATTGCAAACGAGATATGGGAGGGTTTTCCCTAAACCACAGCTCCCAAAGCAAAGCAGTTCCCTGGGACTGCATCCTATTTCTTGTTCAGCTGGTTGGGGAGAGCAGTTGGGGAGCACCAGCTGCCAGAACCCCAAAATGAGAAACCAGAGTGAGAAGAGCCTGTGCTGACATCCCCTTTGGGGATGCTCACGGCGGGGCAGCGGGATCGAGGGCTGGGAGAGGAGCTCGGTGCCAACAGAAAAACTCGAGCTGCTCCTGGATGCACCACAGGCAGGAAAATGAGCACGTGGCTGGATGAAACCTGGCTCCTGCAGCCTGTCCCTGTGCCCCAGCGCTTGGCTGCGGGCTCCTCCGGCAGCTCTGCAGATGAAGGTCAGCTGCTCCCGCGTCCTCTGTGGCAGCTCCGGTGGGCACCCGCCGCCCAGCTCTGCGTCTGCCTCCTTCGGTCTGCAGACGTGTTCCCAGCCTGCCCCTTCTTGGGCTGCTCCACAGCGGGAAGGCTCCAGCAATGCCTTCAGCAGTTCAAGTCTCACCTACGGGGCCGGGGCAGGCAGGGGCTGCTCGAGGTCCCCAGGAGCCATGCTGCGCCGTGGGGAGGGCTCTGGTGCTCCCTGACCTCGCTGGGTGCCGGCGTTGGTGGCCTTCCCATTGCACGTCCCCAGGGTGAGGTGAAGGCATGGTGAAATCCTGTCTGTCCCGTTCCATCCTGTGTTTTGCAGAATGCAAGCTGTGCTCTCAGATGAGCTGGATTTGCATCTTCTCTGCTGGATTTTCAAGCACCGGAGTGCAGCCAGGGGTCTGCAGGATTGCCTCTTGCGGCCGGACCCAAGTGTGGCGAGTGCTGCTGAGCGCACGGTGTCACCCGCCTGGGCTCCCTGCAGCAGGTTGGGTTGCAAAGCAGTGTCAGAGCATGAATCGCAGACCACCACAGCCCATCCCTGGGCTGGAAGACGAGCTCTGAGGTTTCTGTGGAGCCGTGCACCGCTGTGCAGCGCTGGACTGCTGTAACACGGCATCGAAGGTCCCAGCACTGCTGCCCTGCATGTCCTGGGGATGCAGGCGGCTGTCACAAGACAGGATTTACTGGAAGGAATTGGGGGCCGCCCCAGAGCCTGCAAGAAGGGAACGTCCCCAGCCGAGCCAGGCTGTGGTGAGGATGCAGCTCCTGAATGGAAGCAGCTGCCGGAGTTGTGCGTTTTCACCCCTCCCTGCCTCCCTCCCCCAGGCACACGGAGGGCAAAGGCTGGCACGCTGCACCCTGCCCGCAATGAGCCAGCATCGCCATTAGAAGAAAGAGGCCTCGCCGCTCAAACGGCTTCCCACGCTGGCAGGCAAGTTCCTTATCGGCCAAGGGCAGAGCTCGGAGCTGCTCCACGGTGCGGCACAACCTGTTCCGTTCCGCCCGGGCAACTCCGGGCTGCGGCACGGGGAAACGTCCCAGCCCCACGCGTCCGTTCGCATGGCAGCGAGATCTGCATGGCAGCCAGCGCTGTGCTGCTGGCTCACGCCGTGCAGCCACCCACCTGCCCCCGGCGGGGAGGAAATGGCTTTTGCTTCATCAAGGCTTTCCTGCTGAGCTCCGAAAAACAGGCAAAATAGCGCGCTGTGCCCCCAAAGCCCCTAACCTGGCTCTGGCCTGGGGCTGGGTAGGCGAGGAAACCCCAGCCCTCTGTCTCAGAAATGCTCACAGACCCCCAAGGACCAATTTCTGCACCACCCTCTGCCAGCGGCACCGTACCCCGTGGGTACCAGGGCTGCCGGGGTGCAGCCGGGCCGGTTCGTGGGCTCGTGCGGCCGCAGCCACGACGTCACGCTCCGGCTCACCCCGCGCGGTGCTGCCTTTGGGGATGTGGTGATGGGGAGCCCGCGGGGCTGCCCCTTGTTGGGGTAAAGCCCTGGGAGGGGGTGTGAATACCCAGGGGGATGGGGCAGGCTCGTTCCGGGTGGGGTTGGGTCCCTGGGGATGGGGCACAGCGCCAGAGGTGCAGCAAGCCCCGGGATTTGGGATGAGCCCGGGGATATAGGATGAGCCCCGAGGCAGCGCGTGGGGCTGGAGGAGACCGAGCCGGTGCCGGCCCCGACGTGACCGCGCTGCGCTGCCCGGCTCAGTCCCCGCTCC
>VXAV01002367.1:507582-557044 GCA_013399715.1 Alectura lathami | reverse complement strand
AGAGGAGAGGAGAGGAGGAGCGGGAGGGCCTGGCCGCACCTGGCACGGGCTGGGGCACGGGGCGACGGTAAAGGGAGCGGGGGGCACGGGAGAACGGGGAGAAGGCGGTTGCGGAAGAGCCGGGAGCGCAGGGCACCGGGAGCACCGGGCACTGGGAGCACCGGGCGCGGTGGTCCTGGGAGTACCTGGGAGTGGGGGAGCCGAGTGCATCCCTGGGCACGGGGGAGTGGGGGGAGCGCAGGGTCCCGGGAACAACGGGCTCGGGGGTCCCGGGATTCTCTGGGCAAAGCGGGGAGCATCCCTGGTGCGAGGGTCCCAGGAGCACCGGGCAAAGGGGGCCCGGGAGGAGCCGGGCATGGGGCAGCCGGGCACGGGAGAGGTGTCCCGTGGGCACCGCGGTGGGGATTCGAGCCCAACCTGGGACCCCGGGGACAAGGGGCTGCTTTGACCTGCACCACACAGCGCGGAGCACCTTGCCAGCACCTCCGTCCCCTCTCCCCGAGCCCTGCTCCGGCTCCCCCTCTTCTTTTAGCCGGGGGTGAGGCTGAACCGCCCCCCCCAGCGCACAGAGGTCTCGGGGGCTCTGCAGCGGGAGAGGGAACCAGCGCCCTGCTCTGCCGCTGTGCTTTTTTCATTTCCACGCCGTCTGCTGCGAACTTGTCCTGGCTTGGGAACGCCGCCTGGCTGTGCTTCCACCTGCGCTGACGTTCCCCCACCGGGCAGGGCTTTGCCTCCTCCCCAGGTGACTCAGAAGCGCCCGGGCCAGCTCTGGGGCTGGGCTCGCCCCACTGCCACCCTCCTGCGTTACGGGAAGGGAGAGCAGGGCAGCCGCCCCGACCCGGACAGGCAGCGGAGCTGCCCGCTTTGCTCCACATCGATGGGGAAAAATCTGCCAAAAACCACTGACTGCTTTAAAGTAAATCTCCTTTCCCCATCCCTCACCTGCTCCGTGTTTCCTCTGCCACTTTTACGCAGCGCTCCATGCTACACAGAGCGGGATTTGGACGCGGCTGTGGGGATTTTAGGGGTGATGAGTCAGGCACAGCCCTTAGCCTTGCTTTCGGACATCGCTGTTGGCAGGCACAGCCCAGCCTTCCCACACCAACACGTGGTGACGCCCCTGTCCCCGGGTCACCGGGAGCTGCTGGTCCGGGGACGGTTTCTGGCTGCTCTCGAGGGGTTGGCCGAGCTTCCCGGAGCAGACGGCAGCGTGATTGTCGGCTGTTCCCGGGAGAAATTTCCGGTTGGCACAGCAGGAGAATAAAAATTTAGGGATTTTCCCTTTCGATTTTGCAGGAAAATCCCTCCTTTCCTGGAAAACGGAGCCACCCTGGGAGAACAGTTGCTGTTTCAGCCAAAAGAAATCCCCAAATTCTTTTATTTTTTTTTTAATTTATTTTTTTTTTTCTCATATGCACAAATCTTTTTTTGCTTTCTCCCTTTAAGCCGAGTACGATCCTGCTTCGATAACGCCTTGCTCTGCTCAGGCAGCTTCTGTGCGCAGAAGAGAAGAGCGAGCCGTGTTCCCAGCCCGAAACCTCCCCGCTCCCGAGGAAACACTGTCCCTTTGTGCCCCGGCACAATCCAGCAAACCTTGCGCTGCTGAAAGAGGTCGAACTTTGAATATTCCCACTGAAAGCTCCTTTCTGCAGGAGCCCAGCCACCCACCGGGACAACAAACGGGCACATTGTGGGGCCGGGGGGGGCTTCTGGCCGCCGTGGCTGCAAATCTCGCTGCTCTGTGGCTGCTGCCCAAAGCGTTTTGCTTCACCGAACCCAGCCCGGGGAGCTTTGTGTTTTGTTTTGCTTTGCTTTGTTCTCCTCCTGCAGCCCCAGTGCTGATGAATGCACGCTGGAATTTGGTTTTCTGCAAACATGGTGTGTGCAGGGTGCAAACAGTGCAAACATCCTGCTGCAAACCCTCTCCCTGCGGAGCCCCGGGAACCCTGCTTGTACTGCAGCTCCTCCTCCTCCTCCCGAGGAAGGCCCAGGTCTTGGCTCACCCCGCTGCATCCTCACCCTCGTCCCCTCGCTGGGTGCTGCCTTTCAGAGCCTGTGGGCTCCGCATCCCTGCAGTGTGGGAGCATGTCTGATTCTGCCTGTCACCAGCCTGGGGCCAAGCTCGGAGATGGGCGCTCAGGTCCCTGGCAGGGTCCCCCCTACGGAGGCTGAGACCCCCGTGGCCACATTTCCAGCTTTTCCCACTCCAGGGAGTTTCTCCCACTGGATGGCAGCATTAGAGCAACAAAACACCTCCAGGGAGATGTGGTGGGGGAGCTTCCTCCAGAGACTTTGCTCTCTGCTTTTCTGCCTCCAGGGAGGTTTGTGCTTGGGCTGAGGACGTGCGGGCTCAGCTCACCTGTGTTTGCACTCTTTCTGCCACTGCTGCCTTGTTTGGTGCTGGGTGATCACCCCCAGCTCCCTGTATTGGGGTGCCACGTAACACCCCCTGCCTGCCCCTTTCCCCTGATGCTCATGGGTGCAGGGGGAGCTGCCAGGACACGGGGCTGAGAGCCAGCGGGGCTGCTCCATCCCACAATCAGGAGCAAAGCAGCCCCAGGCTAGCTGACGAGGAGAGATGCCAGCCCTCACTGGGACACTGAAACTGGGACTTCTTAGCGAGATGCACACCCTATAGCCCCCTGCTCCTATACGCACAGTGCGGACAGCCCTGTGTCCAATTCCCAGCCCCCTGGAACAGCACCTTGTTGCACGAGAGAAAGCCTCATCTTCTAGTTTCAGAGACCATTTCCTTCATGGTGGTTGCAGAGAGGGGTGCAAAGCTCCGGGTGTTTATAAACCCAAGCAAACCCAGCTGGTTTTCCTTGCACCGAGCTGGTTTTAGTCCCAAGCGTTTCAGCCTGCCCATGGGATTCCTTGGAGGTGGCCTTTGGCAGAGGGGCTTGAGCAGCGCAGGCAGGATTGGTGCTGGGCTGCAGCCCCCTGCAAATATAGAGCAGGGAACCTGTTCCTTTCTGGGGCTGTTTGATGGTCAGGAGGTGCAAAGGCGTCTCAGCTTACAGGCCGGGCTGGCACCGCTGGCTGCAGGCGGGCACCCATAGATGGAAAGGGTCGAGCCAGGCAGCCCAGCCTCAGGTGTAGCACAAGCCACCCCGTACCGAGCCGGGAACTTGTCCTGGGTTAAACCACCACCTCTGGGCTGTTTGGCCTTGGGATTGGGTGTATGGGGTCAACTGCAGCGTGCAAAGCCTGCGTCTGGTTTCCCACCTGGATGCTCCTGGCTTTGATTCTCCTTTTCCTGCACTTCTTCCTTCTCTTCGCCCCACCGCAGGGCTCTGGTGCAGAATCAACCCCCAGCTGAGCTCGAGAAACTCGTGGCAGGGGTGAAGGCTGCTGGTGGCAGCCGGGTCCCACCCACCAAGGGTGGCCTTTGCGAAGCCCTGGGCATCTCTGCCCGGAAGCACCGTGGTTCTGTGCCCTGCCCAGGTGCTGGGGACACTGAGGACCTTGGGGTGATGGAGTTGGGGGTGGTGGTGGCTCAGCCCCTGGGGCAGCTGGGGGGGAGCTTGTTTTGCTTCTTGTCAAAGAAAAGAAGGAAATCAGGGATTTTGCAAGTTGGGAAGGGGAGGGCAGGGAAGCCAGGGGGTCAGTCCTGTTCCTGACAGCACGGAGACCTGCAGCCACGTGCGTGGGGCTGGCCCTTACTTTGCCCCATCTCCCTCCGAAGCTGCAAGGAGCATTTTGCAGCTCAGAGCAACCTGCCCTGACTGGGGAGGGGGCAGCAGGGTGGTGATGGCCCCCCCCCCCAGCTCTCTTGGCAGGGCTGCAAACCTCGACCCCGAGCTGAGCTTGTACCCAAGGAGCTCTGTAAGATTCGCTAATCTCGAAATATTGTTGGCATGCAGAAGAGTAATTTACTGCGTGTTTTGCCACAGCAAGTACTTTCCGAAAGGCCATGCTAAGTTTACACCGGCGGAGCTGGGATCAGATAACAGCCTGCTGGCTGCTCCCTCTGTCCCCCCTGCCCCGTCCCTGCCATGCTGGTGTGCAAAGGACGTCGGCTTCCCTGCGCCCTGCAAGCAGCGGGTGACCACGGTCACAAGAAGAGGGAACACCAAGGGTGCTTTTGCCCACGCAGGTGGCAGGGTGGGATGCAGGTCTGGCTTGCAGGGGGTCCCTGCACATCCCCGCGCATTCCTGCAGCATTTCACCGCCTGAGGGATCCCGAGGGCTTTGCAGGAGCTGGGGAGGAATGACGCCAGCGGGATCCTGGGCACTTCCAGCCCCAGCGCAGGGTGGTCTCCCTCCGTGTGCCAGCTCCGTTGTGGAGCAGGCGGTGGGGACGGTCCCTCCATCCGACCTGCAGTGTGCTGGGGATGTCCTCCTCCTTCCTAGGGACCACCTCCTGAGGGGCACAGGACACCCACGTTGTCCCTAGATCCCCTGGGATCTCTGCCACCTCCCTGCATGGGCAAGGAGGAGGCGGATGGAGCATCTTCTACCTCGGCTGTTCCCTTGCAGAGACCAAAACCCATTTGCTCTCTGATCCCCAAGCCCTGGCCCAGCTGCTTTGGGGTGATGCTTCCTCCAGGGAAACCACAGGGCTGCCACACAGGGCTGTGCCACCGTGGACAGGGACAGCAAAGATGGGTCAGGACAGGGAGCCGTGCCCAGGCACCCCACCCATGGCACCAGGCACCCTGCGGCGGCTGGAGCCCGTGCATCCCAAGCAGGGCTGGGCCACATCTCTGGGGACATCAAGGATGCTGAGGACCGTGTTAAAAGGGCATTTTCCCAAAGTCTGGCACGGTATTTGGAGGGTTTCACGGGGACCCAGGACGAGGACTGCTTGGTTAAATGTCCCCATGATGCTCTCTGGTGGCAGCAGGGAAGGGTGCAGCTGGGCCACTGTTGGACAACTCTAAACTGGGTTTGTTTTCCCAGTTACTGTCTGGGATTTCCTCCCCTTGGCATCAGAGCATCCCGGGGACGGACGGCCCTCACGGCACCTGCCACCGCCATGGGTGCAGTGGGGACCTCTGTGGCCTACCAGCTCCCCCATGTGAACCGTGGCTGGTCCTACTGCCACCAGGGCTGGTAGGGGCGCAGGACATTGTGCTGGTCCCCAGCGGCTTTGACGCTTCCAGGCAACAGGACCATGAGCTGCTTGCTGCAGTGGGACGGAACACAGCCGGGACTGAATGGGGCGTGAGGAGGGTGCAGAAAGGAGGAGGGGGTGGAGACAGGTGAGAGTGCAGGTGGAAATATTTAGGGCAAATAAATGAAGGATGTGAGTCCTCAAGAGAGGAGCGGGGGAGAGTGGTCTGCAGTGTTGGTCCTGCAGGAGGGGCTGGGGAGGAGCCTTGAGGATGCCAAAGGTGATTTTAGCCCTTGGTGGAGGTTAGGGGATGCTACAGGCCAGGTGAGGCCACAAGCATGTGCTTAGGCTGTAACTGGCCACAGGTGGGGGCTTTACACCAGGGCTGGGCTAGCTGGGATATGCTGGGTGCTACCTGGGGCTGCAGGAAGTCAGCAAAGCAAGGTGCTGGGTCACGGTGTTTGTCCCTGTGTGTAGGGAAGAGCAAACACCTGAGCAGCTGCTGGTACAGTGGAGAAATCCATCCTGCGTGCTGGTGGAGCCTGGGGTGGAGTGGTTTTCTCCTCCTCCTCACCCAGCAGAGCAGGGCACAGCCTGGGGAGTGAAGCATTCAGATGTGTGGATGCATTCCCCAGGAGAAAACCTGAAATAAACCAGCAAGGGTGGCTGACATCATTCTGGGACTTCGTGAGCACCTGACTTGTGTTGAAGGAGGGGAAAACACCAGCCACTGTTTGCAGCCTGTCCCAGAGTGAGACCAGGCGGGGCAGGTGGTGACAGAGCCTTATTGGCGTCCCCAGCTGCTGTCCCCGGCCCTTGGTGGAGGTGACCCCCAGCAGGCTGAGGACAGCGGAGCTGGCGCGGGCTCACCCTGCCCTAGGTCACCTCCTGCTGGCAGCCCTGGATGTGGGGCAGGACTGGAAAAAAACAGCTGAAGGCAGGGCAGAGCCTTGGCTTTCTCATGGCTTCTGGGTGCCACGGGTGTGATGGGGTGGCTTTGGTGGTGCCAAGGTCCACAACAGCTTCTGCCAGCCCGCTGTGCCCTGTCCTGGGAGGTCACAGCTCCTGCCCTGGGCAGCTGTGATGTGCAATGGGCCCACTTCAGCGGGGGCAGCGGTGATGTTCCTCCACCGCGGTGCCCCCCCATCGCAGTGCCATCCTCCAGGAAAAGTGAGCTGGGCTCAGCTCCCAGTGGAGCATCCCTGCGTGGGTTTCTCTCCCCCTGCTAGCTTGGAGGAGAGTTATCCCGTTGGTGCCCAAAAATCGCACCCTAAAGATGCTGGTGGGGCTGGGTGTTGGCATCCCTGAGCCCTGCCTGCATCTGGCAGCTCCTGATCCCAGCGGGAAGGCTCCAGCTCCAGCACCCCACCGTCCTGCTTCGTGAGCTGGTGCTGGGGCTGAGCGACCCCCAGGTGCTGATTTGAGTCATGGTGGTGTGAGCTGATGTGTGACCATGCGATGGGGACAACCCTGGAGCATGCCCCAAGCTGGGCTGCACAAACCAGACATCTCTGCCCGGCTCAGAGACACCCTGGATCACACTGGCCACATCTCTCGATTGCCTGGCTGTGCTTTCTGCACAAGACAAAGACATTTTAAAGCCATGCCGGCTTCAGACTCCCACCCTGGGGGCTTCAGGGGTCGAGCCTGTGCCCCCGCTCAGCCCCGGAGCCCCTGCCTGTGCTCATTGCTGCAGGGTGAGGTCAGCATCTGCTTGTGTGCGATGCATGAGATGGAAAGCTTGCCTACATCTCAGCCCACCTGCCCCGGCCGCTTGACTCAGTGCGCTCCGAATATCGCGGTGACGGGGAGCCTGGAAATGCTGCGGGAGCCTGGAAGCGCTGCTGGAGCCGGGCGGGCGTGATGCGACCCTGAGCTGGTGTTGGCGGCTGCGTGGTCTCTGTGTGAGCTCCCTGGTTTTCTGGAGGTCTGACTTCACCCCTGCAAAGAGGGGAGGGACCCCAAAGGGGTTTGGGCACCTTCCTTATGCTGGAGTCGGTGGGGTTTGGGTGTTTCTCCTGGCTTTCCACGGGTGCTTTCCGTGGAATCCCAGTCCACGCAGTATGGACAGGGCGGGATGTGGCCGTGTGGAGGGGGGATGGCTCCAGGTCTCTCCTGTTGGGTGGCTTTGGCTGTGTCCCACTGTGGGGTGGCAGTGGGGACCCTGTCAGTGCTGGGTGTCCCCTTCCCCACCTTGATGCGCCCTTGGTATGTAATAAGGGCTTCTGGGAGGGAGTTTTTACCAGGTTCTGTAGTGACAGGACAAGGGGCAAAGGTTTTAAACTGAGAGAGGGTACATCTAGGTTGGACATAAAGAAGATTTTTATATAAATCATTTAACAATGAAGGTGAACTTCTCCATTGCCCAGAAGAGTTGTGGTTACCCCTCACACTCAAGTGTTCAAAGTCCTGTTGGAAGGAGCAAGTGAGGGGTCCCCATGGCAGGGCAGTTGGGCTGGGCGGTCGTTAGGGGTCCCCTCCAACCCTAATCTCTGAGATCCTCCACGATCAGGTCCAGCTGTCGGAGGCATCTCCTGTCTTCCCACACCACCGGGAGTGGCCCTGCCTGGGCTTTGCCCATCGCACCCTGCATGTCCCCGATGCGATTGCCTAACCCTCTTTTCTTCTAGGGTGCATCCAGATTCCTCTCATTGCAATGGGGTCCTGTCCACAAGCCCAGTAAGAAAAATGACCACGCTGCTTCTTTTGGGGGGATTGAATTACAGTGGCATGAGGAGGATGTGATCCTGTGAAGAAGAAATGAAAAATGTCATGTTTAGACCTGTAATTTCCGCAGAAGATCGGTAAGGCAGCGTATCAATAGCATGGAAATGTCGGTCAAAAACAATTTATAAATAATAAGTGCTTCCTGTAGGAAAGATCATTTCTCCCTGGAAAAGATGTGAATACCCTGCATTTCATCTGAATCCTGAAATGCTTTTAGTTCCAGGCAAAATGCATTGATATGACTGGAATTTTCATGTCCAACCCCCAGCTGCCTGCAGGAGCAGCCAGCGCAGCCCACCGCATGTGCTCGGTGTTGGCGCTGAGGTGGAGCACCCACCTTGGTGGGCTTCTCCCCTTGTCTCCACCACCAGGCTAGTTTTTTCTCCCCCGGCGCGGGGGGGCCTTTCATGGGGACACCCCACCCTTCCTTCCTGGTGAAGTGGCCCCACGGGGCCCGTTTCTCCCTCCCCACCGCGCACCCACAACTGAAGGAGTCAGGGTGAAGAACCAAACCTCCACCTCCCGAGGCTGGTCTGGGGGGAACCCTTTGGCTTTGGGCAGCCAGACGCGATGCCGTTGGCACCTTCAACGTAGGGCAGTCTTGCTGGTGACGCGAGAACAAACAAGATGCCGATATGCCACGGTAACCTGGTCCAGATAAGGCTGGAGGACACACCACGTTGCTTCGCTTGCTCTTAACCTATGAGTCATCCTGTGAGTCACCAGAGAAAGCGGCACCTAAACGTCACCGGGCAGGTTCTAAAAACTCACGTCTCGTTCGTATCGAGAAGTGCAGGTGAAGTGATTGCGCTGATGTTCTTTTTCAGAGGAAAGTGTTTAATTTCCAACAGTACTCACCCAAATTGAGACAGGAGAGAAATCTGAGTGCTCATTTCCTTACGAACTGGAGTTTTGGTATTGATCTTTTTTTTTTTTTTTTTTTTCCCCTCTGAGCTTTAAAATTGTTTGTCTTAACACGTAACCAAAAGAAACTTTCTTTTTGCAGAGTGCTTTGGATTAGATTAGACGTTGCAATCACCGTTGGGAAACAGGCAACAACCTCCAAGCAGAGCAGATTCTGCTTGTGGTAGCCTGAAGGTGGCCACCTGTGAGCTGATGGAAAAGGCCACCAAGGCGTGGGCCAGGTGAGTGTCGCCCACAGACGAGGCTGTGTGTCTGCTGAAGTCCCCATGGAGATGCCACTCCCCTGGTGATCACAGAGGTGGGGCTCTGGACAGGTTTTGGGAGATCTCATCCCCTCTCCCTCTAGACTGAGGAGATGCTGAGAGCATCCAAGACGGGATGAAGTCCCTGTGGGTCGAGGCACAGGCGAAGTGGAGTTCCCCAACCCTACCCTCCAGTCCCAGGCTCTACAGGGAACTGAAGGCAGCTGGAGAAGGGAGAAGGAGGGTCTCCTCTCACCCCATATTGCTCTGCTGGGGAGCAGCACTGTCTTCTCTTTAGCCAGAGCATCTGCAGAAGGTTTTCTGGACCGTGACCCACTTGGCGAATTCGAGCAGCTCCAACCGTCCATGCTGCAGGCAGTGAAAATTGCCAGGTGCCCTGTGCCACCCTCTGCTGCCCCAGGGAGCTCAGCCCTCTGGCACCCCAAAGGCCTTTTGGAGAAGGGGGAACTGTTACTAGTGACATTCCTTCTCACTGGTGGAAGCATGAGAGGAACACTCGGGTTATCACGTAGTTTTGGAGGAAGCATGCCCTCCCTGAGACACTGATACCATCTCTTGGTGTCCTGGCTCTGTCCTGCTGCCAAGTGCAGTTGCTGAAATAACTGGGGGGGTGAAAAAAATCTCCCTGGTGCAGGAGCGTAGTGCTGCAGGTTGCAGTGCCCATGGGGGGAATGGGGCGTTACCTGATCCCCCTGAGACTTGTCAGGCTGGTGGCTATGAGTTTTCTTCTCTGCTTACAGCAGCAGGGCTAGCAGAAAGCTCAGGGTTCCCTTTGTGTTTTTCCTGGTGGCTGGCAGTTGTCCCTCCACATCCCCTCGCATCCATCTATGTAGAGGACCTCAGGCAATGCCTTTGTGCAGCCCCCGGTTCTTGCTGTCCCTGTTTCCACTCCCAGGACCTGAACCCTGTGCCTGGCCAAGCCCAGCACCCAAGCAAACCCCAGTGGGCCCAACAGCCGGCAGTGCTGCCCTGGCTGCCTCTTATTCTTCCCACCAGCTCCATTCCCCATGCAGAGATCTTCCTCCACGTGGGGTGGATCCCTCAGAGCCCTGTGGCTCTTTTCTGGGACGTCACTATCACATTAAATGCCAGCCTGGCCCCCGGGGTTTTGCTTTGCTCCCTCCCATTCCAGGGTGCCCACAGATCCACCCAGAAAACCTCTCCCATGGGATCATCTGGCCCTGGCAGAGCACGTAGCTCCAGCTGTCCCAGCACGGCCACTTGACCCTGCTGTTCACGTTTGGAGATGTTTCCTGGGGACCATGAAACCGTGAGGCTTTGGAGCAATGCCCAGGAGGACTGGGGTCCTCCATACAACACCTCCGGGGGCAAGAAGCTGGGGACAAGAGAAAACACCCTGCTGAACGGAATTTGAGGAAGGTGAAGGCATAAGACCATAGGTTACAGAGACATTTATAGCGGTGTCTTGTGCACAGTGCGGCAAGCGAAGGAAACAAGGACAGGTGGGGGTGAGTGGGTTTGTATCCTACAGACTCGCAGGGCTCTGAGCCAGAGAGGGCCCTTGGGGTGTGTTGGAATTTGGGGCTGGCTGGATGTGTGTCCTGGGGTAACCAGACCCCATGGACAAGGTCCTGCTTCGTATGTGCAGAGCAGAGGTGGGAGAGCATGGTGCAGGGCTCAGTCTTCTCCACGAAGGCGGGTGGGTCAGCAGGGCTGGGGATATGGGAGGACATGGGGGGCAGGTGGGTTGGGGCAGCGATGCAGGATTCAATGGGAGGATCAGGAGGCGGAGGGGTCTTGTGTCAGTGCAAGGTCTGGGGCAAGGTGTGGGGTGAGCGCAGAGCTTGGGGACAGCAAGTGGCCCAGGAGGTGGCATTGGTGTGGGAACAGGAGCCATGTCCCCAGAGAAAGGTGACCTGGCCCTGGCCNGGGGGGGGGCAGCACCATGTGTTGCAGTCCCATAGGAGGGGATAGGGGCGTGCTGCTGAATGTGCAGGTCCCCGGTGGCTATTCCTGGCAGCCCCCGCCTGCGCAGGCAGATTGGTTTGCAGGGAGGTGACAAGTGCCAGACCAAGCCTATAAAAATCTCCCAGCTTCTGTCCTGGCTCAGTGAGTGACCTGGTTCCCCCCTCCCAGCACAGCCCGTCCGTCCCGAGTGGAGACACCGGACCGGAGTGGAGGTGCCTGGTCCAGAGCAGGGTCCCCATCTTCGGACTCAAGATCCCGGACCTGGAGGAGAGACCTTTGTTCTGGAGCAGGGAACCCAACTGAGAGCGGAGATCCCGAAGTAGAGACCTTCCCCCAACACCCCCCTCGGCTTTGTAGCAATGGCTGGAAAAAAAGCACCTCCAGCCAAGGACCCGGCTCCGGCAGCCCCGAAGGAAAAGCCTGCCCCAGCCCCGAAGGAAAAAGCTGCCCCAGGCCCAAAGGAAAAAGCCGCCCCAGCCCCAAAGGAGCAGCCGGCCCCAGCCCCAAAGGAAGAGGCTGCCCCAGCCCCAGCTGCGGAGCAGCCCCCGGCACCCGAGCATCCCCCTGCCGCGGAGCAGCACGCAGAGCAGCATGAGCCTGCTCCAGCCCCCACGGCAGAAGCAACTCCAGCACCCGAAGAAGGCTCCCCCCCAGCTCCCCCAGCTGAAGCCCCAGCCCCCGAGCCTGAGAAACCCAAAGAAGGTGAGGAGGGGACTGGACATTGAAGTGGGGAGGGGGACACGCAATGATGCGATGGGACACGTGGGGGTGAAGGTGTGGAGGGATGAAATCACCGTGGATATTTTTGGAGGGGGGTAGGGCTGGGGGAATAGGAGATGGGGGGAGTGTGGTGGAGGCCAGCCCAGATGGGGGGTGACTGCTCTCCAAGAGCCCTGAGCCTGCCCTCCCCCTGCGGGTTTGTTACAGAGCCACCCAGCTCCCCCTTGTCCTTGGCCGTGGAAGAAGTGAGTGAAAACTCCGTAACGCTGACCTGGAAAGCTCCGGAGCAGACGGGCCGGTCAGGCCTGGACGGATACGTGGTGGAGATCTGCAAAGATGGAAGTAGGCTTGGGCTTTCCTGCCTTGTAAGCATGGAGAGCCGCTGTGTTGCTGCGGAGGTGTGGGACGGAGCTGGGCAGAAACCAGGCAGCGCCTTTCCCTGCACCTGGTTTCCCTTTCTTTCCCCAAATTAGTTAATTTTAAATGGTATATTTATTAATTTTTCTATAGAGGGGAGAGATTTTCCATTGGCTCCAGATATCAGTGGTCTCTTTAGCAGAGAGCTGGACAACACGGGTTTAACGTCCAGCTGGAGAGTGGAGGAGAGAGCAGCGTGCCCACAGGGGCTGGTCTCTGATGGCCTCCAGCTCACACAGACCTGGGGCTGGGATGGGGATTGGGGATAGGAGACCTCAGGAGGGGGAAGACACAGTTCTCCCATGTCTGCTCAAAAGCATGCGCAGAAGGAACGAGGTTAAGGTGGGAGGATGAGGGAGGAAAGGGTCCTGCTGGGCAGCGTGAGAGGCTGGCTGCATCAGCCCGCGAGCCAGCCCTGGGAATATGGGGCTCAGAGAGCCTGGAAGGAGGACGGATGCAGGGGATGGAGATGGGCTGGTGGGTGGCAGCAATTCGCCGTGGTTCTCCGGTTGCATTGCGGGTTGGTGGAATGAAGTAGGCGGATGAGGCGTGCGCTGGGCGCTTTTGTGAAGCCCGGCGCAGCCTTGGGGTGAGAGCAAATGAGGTGTGCGTGGGATCAGCGAGGGGGGGCTGGGGCTGGTGGGCTGGGTGCTGTGTGAGGCTGGAGTGGTTTGGGAGACCCGGGTGGTCCGTGGGAAGTTGACCCATAGACCCTGGCTGGTCAGCTTGTGGCAGGCACCAAGTTTGACCATGGGAGGCTTTTGTCACTGGGCTGGGGGGTAACCATGGCGGGACCGGAGGTGCGAGGAGGCCCTTGCATGAGAGAAGGAAAGATGCAGCCATTCCTGGAGGGAGCTGGCTAACAGCCACCAAAGGTTGCAGTTTTGGAAGCTCTCCTGGCTTGCTTTGGCCTTGGCTGGGTGACAGAAGAGCTGTAGTCACTCTGCAATGGCCACGTGGGCTCTGAGGCTGCTGTATTTGGGCTGGTACAAGATCCTGGCTGGCTAAAATACGGTCAGGTTGGAGTGAAGGTTGAGCAATGCCAGTGGCAGGTGACGGAAAGGCTGTGCTCGATGTTGAGGATGTGCAGGGCAGCATGGTGAGCCGTGGCAAAGGACCCTAGGGCAGCACGAGGAGAAGATAGGCTGGCAGGGTGGTCAGAGGATTAGAGCTGCTTCCAGAAATGCACCTGGAAGGCCAGCAGAGACCATATTTGTTGGCCTAATGCCTCACAAATCGCCTCCTGCTCAACAGCTGAGCATCCGCCAGCTGGTAACCCACACCCCTTGGCAGGGTGGGGAGGCCAGGTGCCCCAAATCTGATCAGATGGATCCTCCTGCTTGTGCCTTTTCGAGGAAAGCTGTACTTTGCCTCTGGGGTTATTTTCAGGGCTCTGCTGGGTTTGTTCTAGGCACAGACTGGGCAGCCGTGAACAAGGAGCCCTTCCTCTCCACCCGCTACACGATCCACGAGCTTGGCTCCGGCGACAAGGTCCACGTGCGCGTGAAGGCCGTCAGCGCCAGCGGCACCAGCGTCCCGGCTACCTTGGAGCAGCCGATCCTCATCAGGGAGATCACCCGTAAGTACCCGTGCCGTGCGCTGTCCCCATGTGCCTCGTCAGCAGGCAAAGAATCCGCAGCCCGAACAGCCTCTGCCCTCTCAAGCGTTGCCTTTGACCGAGATGTTCTTCTCCAGAACTGGGCCCAGTTCCCCTGGGATGGGATGGGATGGGATGGGATGGGATGGNTGGGGTGGGGAAACTTCCTGACCTCAAGGCTTAGACCTCCTGGATGGGGAGGCCGTAGGGGCAAACAGCTGCACCCAAAACGCAGCGCCCCGTTTCCCCGTTTCATCGCGACGGCTGGGAAACGGTGGTGCAGCTCCTCTCCTTGGCCAGGCCGCCACCTCCGCAGTGCCATCGCACAGGCGGTGCAGCAGGGCCAGAGGCAGCTCTGTTTATTTAGCTCAGGGAAGTCAAGAGCTGGTTGTCTGGGGCATGGGAACTTTAATCACGCTGAGTGCGCTAATGAACTGCTTGCTCCCGTGCTTAGCAAGACTCGAATTCCTGCTGGGACACTGCCATGCGCTGAGGCTGAGGTATGATAGCAAGGCTGGATTTCATTCATCCAACAGCAAACACAGACTTATTTACCCTCTGTAAGGAATTATTAATGCACAAGCTTTCCTGCTCCTCAAGGAACAGAGATTTTTTTTCATCAGCTTAAAAACAGTAACAGTGACAACAGGAGTTATTCCAGAAACTGTCAGCTTTCCGTAGGAAAGGACGTGGAGAAGACAGCCAGCATCAGGAAAGGGTCCTGCAGGTTCTGCAGACATGGCTCGTGGGGCGCTGTGTCCGCTGCCTTGCCCAGACCCCGGCTCTGCCTGGCAGGGCTGAATCCCTCGGTGACTGAGTCAGAGATTTGCTGGAGGTGTCTGGCAGGTGGTGCCTCTCCTCTTGCTGTGTTCACCTCCAGATCCCTGCTCAGGTTTCCCCCTTGCAGTCCCGTGCTGCACCCACCAGCCCAGGCTGCCTGTCCTTGCTGTCATCACCGCAGACTTTTTCCCAACCACATGCACCCGCTGAGAGTTGTAAAACCCAAAGGGATGAAAGATCCGTACACAGCTTAGAGCCCTTGCTCTGCTCTGTGTTTTCTTTTTCTATCTTTCTTTTTTTTTTTTTTTTTTTTTTTTTTTTTTTTTCTAACTGAAACTCTTTATCAGCAAACAGCAATTTGCATTTCATCTGAAACACAGCTCGTCAAGTGCTTTGGCTTTGCTGAGAGACAGATGTCCCCTCCACGCATCACTCACACCCTGTGTCCACCTGAGTGGTGTTGATACACCGTGGGTACTTGAGTCCCCGCTCATCCCCACCCTGCCCGTTACATTCTGGTCTTCTCGTTTCATTCAAGGCTCCATTTTGTACCTCTCTTTAGTTCATTTATAGCGTCACACGGGATTTTAAATAGCAGCAGTACAGGCGGCAGGGAGTTTAAGAACAGGTGGGGCGAGGGAAGGCGAGTGGGCTTGGGAGGCAAAGAGAGAGACGGGGAGAAACCAGCCAAAGATTCGGCAGTTTGCAGGGAACTAGGGCAAGAAAATACCTTCCCAGCTGCTACCCCAGCCAGCCATGATCTGGGGAGAGCACCCATGAATTAATGCTCCTCCATGGAGGTCTGGTTTCTCTGCCCTGCTGGGATCCATGAGCGAAAGCGGCAGCATCAACGTGTGGATTCCTGCTGCGTGCAGGGAGCACAGACCTCCCCAGCTGTCGGTGGGGCCATTTGGGACTGCCGGGCATCTCGCAACCCTTTGCTCACAGCTGTTCAGTCGTGGGTTTAATTCTGGCCATCACCCTTCCCGAGCCCCCTCCCCAGAGCTGAGCTCCGGCACGTTTAATCCAGGCAGAGACACACATCTCTTTTATGAGGGGCTCACGTCAACCCGATGCCTCCCCAAGGAGGATCACTGGCACCATGCTGGTTGGGTTACGTGGCTGCTATTTTCACCCCGGGAAGGAGACGCGCACCCCGTCGGCATTCTATGGTGGTTTTTCTGCTTATCTTTGTTATGTTCCCTTGGGGACATCGGACTTCATTTTCCAGTCTGGGATTTTGCAGCTCGGCTGTGAGAAATTGTGCACCACCTCTTGACAGCCCTGAGCCCGCGGCGAAGAAGGAGGTCAAGCAAGCCTTGTCCTTGCTGGAAGCGGGGTTGTGTCCCTAGAAAGTTTCCTGTCTGAGCTGGGAGAGAAACATTTCCCAAGCAGGAGATGCTGTCCATGGCTTTGCTGCCATGGGAGTTGTGCCGGTCAACCCCACACTGGTCACCGTGGCCAGGCTGTAAGGACAAATAGTTCACTAGGATGGTGCCATCGGGTTGGTCGCAGAGCAGCTGGACAATTTTGGGGTTGGATGGTATGGCTCTTCAAGGGAAGCATGGTCCAGGAGATGAGAGGGAAGAGATGTTTCTGGGCAGGACATCCTGATGGCCAAGTAGGGGTGGATGCATGGTATGGATTGGTTTATGCAGGAGGGTGTGACCTCTCTGGCTGGGGGCTGTGATTTCCTGGACCCACAGCTCAGCTTTTTGGTCCCCAGAGCTCCCGAGGATCCGCTTGCCTCGTCACCTGCGGCAGACTTACGTCAAGCGCGTTGGGGAAGCCATCAACCTGCTGATCCCTTTCCAGGTAGGCAAGCAATTTAGGGTTTAATTTCTGACAGGAGTCTGGCCACCTGCTGAAGGCCCAAAAGCACTGTTCTGGGTTTCCTCCCAGGGAGGGCAGTTGTTTCTGGAGACGGGAAGTCCCAGGGCTCTGTGATGGGTGTACTGAGGCTGATGCTGGAGGACCAAGCGGCATCTGCAGTGGAAAAAAACCACCCCTGAAACACCCCAGCCAAGCAGGAGGGGAAGCAAGAGGCAGAAATATGCCCCTGCAGTGAGGGACGTGTCCATCCCATGTCTTGTAGGCAGCTGGGAGCCAGTGCTGGCTGTACTCCAGGCATGAATCAGCCCTGGATGCCAAATTCAAGCTGCTCAGCTTCAACCTTAGCTCAGCATCTCAGCAACATGAGCACGTCTGCAAAGCCCTGGGCAGGCAAATGAACTTGTTCCACAGGGACTTTGGGGACCAAAATGGGCCAGCATCATCCCTGGAATCTGGCAGTGAGGCTGATGGGGACCAGTGTTATAGTCCCTGGGCACTGCTGGATGGGAGAGGGCATACCTAGCCATGGCTGCCTGGACAGAGCAGGGTGGCTCTGCCCACCCCGTTGGCACCATGCCCTCGAGTTGCTCTAACCTGCCTGCGTGGGTTGCTCCAGGGGAAGCCACAGCCCCAGGTGACCTGGACCAAGGACGACCACCCCCTGGACACCAGCCACATCAACATCCGTGACACAGACAAGGACACGATCTTCTTCATCCGCACGGCGCAGCGCGGGGACTCGGGCAAGTACCAGCTTGCCGTGAGGATAAACGGAGCAGAGGACAAGGCCACCGTGGACATCCGAGTGATTGGTAAGGCCGTGGATGGTGTCCTGTGGGGTTGTGCTGAGAGAGGTGGCTCCAGGGCTCATTTCTACACTTTGGCTGGGGGTAGTTCCCAGTCTTGGTGGGATGGGACAGGGCCAGCAGCAAGGCAAGGGGCTCTGGGTTCCTTCTCCCTGTATGTGAAGGAATTGCCGTGGTGGGGGGTCCAGGACGTCTACCAACCCAGGCCCGCTGCAGCTTCTCACCTCTCATGTGCTACAAAAGGATGAGAAGACATTAAAATTGAAGTGTGAGGAATGGTCAGGGTGCAGGACTTGGGGGGAGCAAATGAGGACGCCGCCTTGCGAGTGCTTGTAATTGCAGAGCCGCCGGGTCCCCCCCAGAACCTGAAGCTGGTAGACGTGTGGGGCTTCAACGTGGCCCTGGAGTGGGGTCCCCCAGCAGACAATGGGAACTCCGAGATCAAGGGCTACATTGTGCAGAAGTCGGACAAGAAGAGCGGGGTGAGTCCGGCCACCCCGGAGCCTCACGCACCCTGGCGCTGGGGATCACCCACGTGTTCCCCTTCCTTTGGGCAACCTCTAACTTTTTAATTTTTTTTCCCATTAGAAATGGTTCACAGCGCTGGAGCACTGCACCCGCACCAGCTGCACGATCTCTGACCTCATCATGGGCAATACCTACTCCTTCCGTGTCTTCGCGGAGAACGCCTGCGGGCTGAGCGAGACGGCGGCCGTCGCCTCCGGGGTGGCCCACATCAAGAAGACAAGTGGGGACAGGGCCGTGGCTTGGGTTGGTGGGGTGGGAATAGGGTTCCTGTCCCCGCTGGGGCTTCCTCAGTGTTGGGTCAGTGGTGGTGGTGCCAGGCTGTGGTCCCCAGGGTGAGCCCCGCAGAGTGGGTCTGTGTGGGACAGGTGGAGGAGGAAGTTGGGGGAGGTGCCTGGCCTGGGGCTGGTCTGCTGTACAGAGCAAGCATCATGGTGTTGGTTTGCAGACTGGTGTCACTCCCAGGGCATGAGCATGGCGTGGCTGGATGAGAAGCAATTTACAGACAGGGCTGGTGTGAGCCGAGGGCCAGGTCCTCAGGTCTCTCTGGATGCAGTCTGGCTGATGTGAGGGAGCATAAGTATTTTGGGCTGGGTTCCTGCGATCACATGGTGGTCAACCCAGGATCCCAAGATCCTAGAACTGACCTAGAACTGACTAATTTCCTAGAAATTGTTTACCAGCCACAAAAGATCCCTGAACGGGACATGATGGAGCCTCCAAAGTTCACCCAGCCCCTGACGGACCGAACCACCACCCGCGGCTACAGCACGCACCTCTTCTGCTCCGTCCGGGGCTTCCCCCAGGTCAGTGGCTCCTCCACGGGCAGCATCACCCATGCGCTAGGGCAGCTGCCAGCTGGGCTTGGCAAGGTGGCTGGAAGTGCTGGGAGACAGTTGGTTATGTCGGGGTAGGGCTGGATGGGGGCAGGGGGCTGCAGCTGTGCTCTGAGCCAAACTAGGGCAAGTTTGGGGCCTTTCTGTATGGAAAGGGGAGGCTGGCCTCAATTCATGCCCTGTACTGTTTCCTTCTACACTGAGAGAGGAGCTGTGGGTAGTGGTTAGGGCTCCAGAATGGGATGTCTAGCTCTTCACAGGGCTTCTGGCTGTGGATCTCACCGTGGCCACCGGTTTCAGGCAGGGCCAAGGAGAAGCAGAGGGAGGTGGCTGCATTTTGGGGACAGTTAGATTTCTCATTTCTCTCCCTGCTTAACAAATAAATAAATCCTGCTGCCTTCCAGCCCAAAATCATCTGGATGAAAAATCAGATGGAGATACGGGAAGATCCGAAATACATCGCAATGATCGAGCAGGGTGTCTGCTCCCTGGAGATCCGCAAGCCCAGCCCATTCGATGCGGGTGTCTACACCTGCAAAGCCGTGAACCCCTTGGGGGAAGCCTCAGTAGACTGCAAACTTGATGTGAAAAGTAAGATTGGCTGAGGAGGGAGAGGAGCAGGTCTTCCTGCCTGCCTTTCCTTTCTCGTTTTCACAGTGGTGCTAGTTAGTGCTTTTTTTTTTTTTTTTTTTTGTGGTTGTTGAGTGGTGGAAGAGCTTAAGGTCACTGGGCAACTCTGTGGAGCTGGAGATTTGGGTTTCTTGGGTTTTCGATCCTGCAGCATCCTTTGCTCTTTGTTCATGGCCAAAAAGTGGGGTGGAAACCAGCGGCTGCAGAGGTGCTGGTGGATGCTGGGACAGCCACTTTCTCCATGCTTCTTCCCCCAGCACTTGTGTCCCAAGTCACCCGCAAGCCATAGGTGCCAAAACTGCTTCACTTGCACCTGGGGTGCCCTGATTTATGTCTCGAGATCCTGCCCAGGCTTTCCAGCTCCCATTTCCCTGCCTCAGCAGAGTGCCCAGCCCTTGATGACAAGCTTGTCCTCATGCTGGGGCACAAAGCACCTGGCCATCACCTATGCTAGGACATGGTGTCCTGGGGACAAAGTGGCTGGGAGCAGGCAGTGCATGTGTGTGATCTTCTGGAGCATGCATGGGGATGCTGTGTACACTGGTGGGTGCACAGGAGTGGGTTGGTCATGCCCTGGTTCACTTTTGGATGTCAGAAGGGAGTGAGGTGAGGGGATTTCAGGGGCCTTACATCTCCCACACTCTCCTGCAGTGCCCAAGTGATGACAGGCTGGAGGCTGAGACGAAGAGCAAGGTGGGTCTGGGTTGGGGCTGTGGGAGCGAGAGAGGGAGGGTGGATTAGGGATGGAGCAAGCTGGGTGTCCTGGCCTGGCCCTTGCCAGCTGCTGATGGAGCGCTGCTTGGGGCTGCCTCCTCCCAGGGCTGGAGAAGTGCTGGTGGGGTGGGAGGAGGAAAACCTGCCCCTTTGCTGTGGGCATGGAGGGCTGCAAATGGGGCCAGGAGGAAAGAGGACACGCATGGGCAGACACATGAGCAGCAGGCATGGAGGCGGTCGGCTGAATGCATGCAGGGGGCAGGTACTGGGGCTGGGGGCAGGTGTAAAGGGGTGTGAGATGGGGAAGCAGAGCTAAAGGGTTGCAGCTGATCTTCATGGGGTAGGAGGGCATGGAGCGACCTGGCTGGGCTTGTCTTGCCTTGGAGCCATGGCTGGGATGTGTTTTCCCATCTCACCCTTGACCAGCAGGTTGCAGGACTCAGATTCGTTCCTTTCACCAGGAGGGTGCTGCAGCAGCGCAGCACAAGGTGATGCTCCCAGCTGCAGCTTCCACTGCCTGTGGGCCTGCCCCCTGCCATGCAGTGCCCCCGGGCTCCTGCGCATCGGCCTGGCCACGGCATGGCCCTCTCCGGATCTGTTCTTACCCGTGGCAATAAAACAAGCTCATCTGAGCTTTCTTTGGTCCTCAATAAACACTGGGTCCTGCAGTGGGTGGTGCTTGGGGTGGAGGAGAGAGAGCTGTGGGGATGCTACAGGGTCTCATGGCATCCCACCAAACCATGAGCGGAGGAGATGCTTTCTAAGCCTGGAAGTAAAGGACCAGCTTTAGAAAACATACAACAATGGCTAAAGCAGAAGCAAATCAATGTGGAGGAGAAGGGGAAAAGTTGCCTGTTTCAGCTGGAGAATGATTATGGCTGGGAAAAGAGAAACAGCACTGTTGAAATGCAGTCCTGTTGAAGTGTCTTCATCCAAGCAGGATTTCTTCATCCCCACCAGGGATGCAATGCCTCAGCCATGTGCTGTTACCCTTCCAGCAGCATCCCCTCCCCGGGGCATGGGCAGGACGTGCCCATGTGTTATCTGGAGGAGGAATTGGCCTTGATAGCTCATGTGCAGGAGGCGGCCTCGTTACTTACAGCTCCGAGACAGCTCAGGTCAGATGCTGCTTATTAACACGGAGCCCAGACAGATCCATCAGGCTGAGTGAATGCACTGTTAACAGGGGATCAACAGCTGTCAGCACAGCCCAGAGATGGAGCAGGCACATGGGGCAAGGCAGGGACGTGGGGCCAGACCCACAGCCTGCCCTCAGGCTGGCATCCTGGTGGGTCCTGGCACCGCAAACCTATGGCTAGAGCAGCCGGCCCTCTGCAGCACCCCTCCATCAGAGGACCCTCCTTTGTCCCCACCTGCCCCAGGTGACCCTGGGCTGTGGCCGTTCCCAGGGCTCAGCATGGCCCTGCCCTCGCCAGACACCGTTTCCACCATCAGAGGGCATCACAGGACTGATTTTTCTCCCAGCTCATGGTCAGGCTGTGGCTTACCGAGGCGGTTGGGGTTAGCGATGCCACCGTAGTGCAGGTTGCGGTCCAGGTGACCGGGGCCTTGGGCACCGACAGGGATGTTCTGCCCCCCCCCAGCCCCCCCTCCCCAGTGTCCCCATCATCTCAGCGTGTGGCTTTGGCCGGTGCTGGGAATGGGCTGTGTGAGCAGGGGTTTGCAGCCCGGCTGAAGAGAAGCAGCATCGTCAAACCTGTGCAGCACTGCACACTGTGCCCCTTTTCTGGCTGTTGATACAGTCCTGCAGGGCAGGGACTGTGTTTGTAGCCCCTCAGGGGACCGGGGAGGGTAACAGCATCCACTTTTAGTGAGCTCTCCTGGGAAAGGTCTGGAGGGCACGGAGCAGAAAATATACTAGATATATTTCTTTTCTGAAAGCAATCATCCAAATGCCTTTTAATTTACGAGCATCCCAGTTGTTAGATTTCTGGGCACCTTAGCAGGGATCAGGCAAAGGCATCATTTCCAGGAAAGCAACCTCTCGCAGAAATAAGACACAAGTAGGAATCTGACCTGTACTTGGTAAACAGCAGCCCCAGCCTGCGGCCAAGCTACTGCTGTGGAAAGGTGGTGCTGCGGGCAGGGAGCTGGGGGGTCCTCTCTGTGTGGCCCCAGGACTGCAGCAGCCCTAGGCACTACTGGTAAGGGATTTGGGGTTCTGCACCTTGAGGAGGTCGGGGGGTGGTCAGGGCCCCTCCACTGTGCTGAGATCCAAGGCAAGGTTCTGCTCCTCTCTTTGCAACTGCTCTTTTACTCCACACCCCTTTTGCCCAGCGTGGTCTGAGCCTGCAGGGCTTGCAGCCAGCCTGAATATATTGAGGCCCCTGCAAACTGGGGGAGATGGAGCCCCTCGTCCCCTCTCATCCTTCCTTCCACTCCCTCTTGCTGGCCTCCTCTTCTTCTCAGAGCAATGTGTGTTACCATAGCTCCCTCCTGGCTGCAAGGGGGCGAAGAGGGCACCCACAGCCTGTGCTGTACGGTGTTGCTCTCCTTAGCCAGCTAAAGAGCCACCCGTAAATCTCACCCATCCAGGCCCTTTTCCTCCCAGCCCCTGAGGGAACTCGCTGCAGTCGCTTCGCCTTTGGTGACGTCGGAGGGGCACGACCCCTGCCGGGCCAGGAAAAGGCCGTAGGAAATGTTCTTCCAATGGGAGACCGGTGAATAAGGGATGCTGATAAGAAAGGAATACCTATTAACTCAAATTAACTCTTCCTACCCCTACTTCAGCACTGGAAGAAATCCCACCCCAGAGCTAGGACTAGCAGTGCTGCTATAGGGACCGTTTCCAGCCCCCCCACTCCAATAGGGCCAGCGATACACCCTGCCCACGACCAAATCTGAGATGGGCACATGGCAGCATCAGCCCCAACACAGTGGTCTGCAGCTGCCCCCAGCTCACTCCAGATGGGTGCAAGGTCCTCTGCTCTCCTAGTCTATGCAGCTGGTTGCATTCCCCATAAATTTTGGGTTAAAAGGGTCTGGCTTCATGGGAAGGGGTAGGGAGCAACGTGGGAGAGAGGCAAACAGGGACTGGGAGGGACGTGCTTCTGCCTTGCTCAAAGGGCAGAGGAGGAAAGAAGAGGGAGGAAGGAGCCAAAGCCATCTGGAGTAGGAGGAGACAGAAGTCAGGTGGAGGTGGCACTGCACCCTGAGTGCAGTTCGCAGGGGCTGGGTGGGCCCTGGGGTCCATGGGGAGATGGATGTGCTGGGGCAGCAGAAGGTGCTCCTTGCAGTGTGCTCTGCGGCCATGCTAAGGGTTTCCTCACCCCTCTCTAGTAGCCTTGGGCTGCAGGCTGACCCCTGGCTCCATGGGCATGGTGCAATCACTGCCCTGGGGTGCTGGCATTGCCATGGGGATGTCTGCTACCCCAGCTCACCTCTGCCTGGCTGTGGAGGGGAAGGGCTGGAACTGAAAGCCCTCAGCTTCTGAGCTGTGGCAATGGCGTTGCCCTGGGGTCCCCTGGCTCTCAGCAGCCTCACTGCCACCAGTGTGTCCCTTTGTCCCCTTGCACAGGCACCCCCAGCCCCCAAGGATGTGGTGGGCAGAGCGTGGGGCACCCAGAACTGCCAGCTGCTCCAAGGAGCCAGAGGTCCCCATCAACAGCAGAGGACCTCCTGGGTGGCTGTTACAATTTTATTTTATTTGCATTAAGATAAACCGCCCCTTTTATCTGTACAATATCTCCTTAAATACTTGGCAACCCTGAAAAAATAAAAACAAAACCAAAACCAAATAAAAAGAAAGGAACAGTGCAGGCTACAATATCAAAACAGTACGATGCTCGTGAATAAATAACCCCCTGGGACAGCTCAGGGGCTCGGCTGTTCAGAGTGCACAGGGCTGGCAAACCCAGCCCTCCTGGGTCCTCATCCCCCCTTCCCTGGCGGCAGGACCGGCTCCTAGTTGACCGTCTCAGCTGTGGTGCCGCCGGCGTTTTTGTTGGTTTTGCAGCAGAAGTACTGGTTCCAGATCTGCAGGAAGGCTGTCCGGAACTTCTTGATCCTAAAGGCGTAGACGATGGGGTTCATGGCCGAGTTGCCGTGGGTGAGGAAGATGGCGGTGTAGGTGAGGATGTGCGGCGTCTCGCAGGACGGGCAGAACAAGGTGATGCAGTTGAGGACGTGCAGGGGGAGCCAGCTGAGAGCGAAGAGGAAGAGGACCAACGCTAGGGACTTGGCGATCTTCAGCTCCTTCCCGTAATACTTCTGGGGGTCGTTGGAGCTGGAGGAGACCTTCTTGTTGAGCTGCTTGCGGATGAGGTTGAAGACCTCCAGGTAGATGAGCAGCATCAGCAGCAGGGGCGGCAGGACCCAGACGAAGAAGTTGAAGTACACCATGTACTCCATGCTGATGACCGTCTCGAACTGGCACTTGATGACAAACTCCGAGTGGCTGGCGTTGAGCGCCTGAGTCCTCTGCATCTTGCTCAGGTTGTTCCAGCCGAACATCGGGGTGAGCCCCACCAGGAAGGAGACGATCCAACAGCAAGCGATGGCCACGGCCGCCCGCCGGGGTGTCACCACGCTCTTGTACCTTTGCAAGAGACAAGAGCCAGAGGGAAAGTGAAAATTAAGTGGGAGATCTGGGGGGTTCAGGCTGCTCCACATGGGGGGGGGCAATGCCTGTGCTGAGATGCCCTCCTCACTCTCTTCCCTGGGCTGGTTCATCTCTGCGTTCCCTAGGGAGCCCCACGCTGTCTCCCATCACCTTTCCCAGGCCAGGGGATGGGCAGAGACCTCCGAGGTGATCCTGGAGCTCATGGCATTTGTGAGAAGGCAGGAAGTGCATTAGTAACACGGAGCGTGCCCTCTCCCTCCCACCACACGCTGTCTCCCTGCCCCAGCCCTGCTGGCACCCTGCCCCAGCCAATTCCCCCTGCGCCGGGGGAGGAAATCACCAGCAAAAGCTTCCCCAGAGACCTGCTGGGTGGAGGATGCATCCAGCGGTGCTAATGGTCCCCTGGGCACAGCCTGTTGCATTTCCTAATGCGCCGGCCCTGTCGACAAAGCCCAGTGCCAAGGGTCGGAGCAAGGAGGCCAAATGGGCTCTGTGCCCTCCACGCCAACACGGTCCCGGCTCCCCAGAGCTTTCCAAGCGGGAAGTGGAGCCTGCTAGGTTGATTTTTCCCCCGGCCCTTGGTTAAAGATGTCTCCTTGGAGGGCAGGTGGATTCGCAGCCCAAGTGTTGTTGCCTTCACCAGAGGGGACTGATGGGGGAATGTTCTTCTGGCTGTCTGCTGGGTTTTGCAGCAATGCCGGTGTTAACCCGGCCATGGGGACCGCCTGGAGGTGGCTGGGTAACCTGAGTCCCATCCTGGTGCTCAGAACTCCCTGCCGCTTGTCTTCAGCCCTTAGCTGCAGTGGGAAAATGGACCATGTGGGAGGTTTTTAATGAACCAGCCGAGAACCCAAACTCACTCATTCCCCCTCAAAGGTCCCTTCTCCAGACAGGGAGGGTGGGGGCATGGAGGGGTGAGGGGTGCAGGAGGGAGGGGGGACATTGCTCCAGAGCCACCCATCCCCAATGGCTTTCCTGTGTGAGCCCCCTCTGGTCTGGGAAACCATTCCCAGCCAGGTCCCGTGGGAAGGAGGTGGCACGGCGGGCTGCTGCTTCCTCTGAGAGCCGGAGGGTGATTTATTCCTTGCGGGGAGGAGAGAGGGCAGGAGACCCTGAGAAAGCCACAGGGCAGGGAGAGCCGGGGCACCAGGGAGCCACGGGGTGGTGGGAGAGAGCCAGCACCATGGGGCAAGCGATGGGAAAAGGGGGGCCCATGGGAGCGGCGGGTGGCAAGGAGGCCCTCGTGGGGCTGGGTGGTGGCCCCGTATCTGGGGGCTTTGAGAGCTTTCCGCTAATTTTGCTGCAGTCCTGGGTACTCCCTGCCCTGTAGAGCTGGGGTGTGAGAGGCTGCAGGGCAGCAGTGGTCCCCGGGGGCCCAAGCATGGAGCTGCCCACCCCTTGTCCCCCTCCATCACCTGAATTTGGGGAGCACAGCAGACGAAGTGAGCACTGAGACCCCATTGTTAGCCATGAACTGGATCAGAGGACGCAGGTTTCATGCTTGCAGCCAGAGCGTAGGGGATGGGGAATGGCTGCAGGGGGCCAGCACGGACGATCCCGGCCGCCCGCAGCTCCAGAACAGGGCGTGCTGCTGCAGATGCTATCGGGACAGCTGCGCAGAGTGTGCACGAGTCGGCGTGGTGCAGAGGGTGTAACACACACAGAGCCACAGCAAGGCAACCACCCCACACGCTTCTGGCTCCTCGTCCACCGCGCATCCACCCTCGCTGCACACCCGTCCCACCCGTCCTCGCTGCACTCCCAGCCCTCCTCAGAGCACATCCCCGTCCCAATGCACACACATTGCTCTGAGCATCTGGGCCTTGCTTGCCCCCTCCTCGCCTCCCTGAAGCAGGCACTGAGAGCAAAACCTCTCTGGTTTGTCATCCTGCCAACGTCATCACTGTCACAAGCACTGGGGCTAAACCCCAAATCAGCAAACCCACAGAAATCAGCAGCAATTGTAGCTGGGCCTTTTGTTGCCTGTGCTCCTTCAAGCCACGAGCCAGGGGCAGTGGTCACAGCTCACAGCACCCTGCAGGGAAATGCGCTCCCTGGGGCTCGAGGTGCCCGTTATCTGCATCTGCAACATGTGGGGAATGATAAAAGCCATAAAAAGACTCAGTTCCTCCTCTGTACATCCTACAGGGTCTGGTCACGGGGATCAGCTGCTCTGAAGGCTGCAGACCCTACTGGAAAGAAGGGAAATAAAAGATGCTTGACCCCATGGCAGGGTGTTTTTTACAGGGACAACTAGCAGTGGGGCAGCGAGCAGTCTTTGCTGCGCCCATGTTTCTGCTTTGATCATGGCATCAAGAAAAAGCCTTCCTCATCGATCTCATTTCGCATTAATGAGATCGAGCCAGAATTGGGATGGCTCTCGGAGGCAGACGCACTAGCAAATGCTGATAATGGCTCACAATTAATAAATAATTGTATGATGATCATTGTCATCAGAACAATTGCTACCATCATTCCAATTTTATTGCTACTGTTATTTTTATTAACAGCTGTGACTCAACCTTCCAAGATAATAGTCACCTCCGCCATCAGACAATTTTGGTTTGCTCCCTTCATCTGTGGGGTTTGGACCCTGATCATAATTGCCAGTTCTCCGACTCCCCTCCCTCTCTGGTGGTTTCTGTGCTGCCCCTTCCCCATGGAGATGGTCCAAGCCCTCCTGGACACCAAGGTCAGGGGAAAGAAGCATGGAGGGACCACAGAGACTGTCTGTCCTCACTGGTATCTCAGTAAACTGGGATGGGCAGGAGCTTTGGTTTGGCGTGGAACAAGTAAGTGTGGGAGGGCTTGAAAAACAAAGCAAAAAGCCAAAATATCAATTATTGATGGAGTGCTGTTTGCATCTCCAGAGGAAGCACGAGACGTGAGAAGTGGAGCCCAGCTCAGCCCAGGTGTCTGGGTGGGTGAAGCTATTGGGATGCATCCAGACATGAACACAGAATGGTGTTTTCATTGCTTTCCTATTAATTTGGCTTTTGTCCTGGAGTCTGTCCCCCAGGATTGATTTCCCAGCCCTCCAGCCCATAGCTTGACCCAGTCTAGCACACAGGAAGAAGCTTTCTTTGCTCTAGGCTTGGCTGAAAAACCCTCAAAGATTTCAGGTCTGGTTTGAATAATATTTTTTTCCTAGTATTTCTCCTTATCCTGTTGTCCAGAAAGCACTTGCAGTTGTGCAGCCAGACCCCAGATGCAGCTTTGCTGGTCCTTGCTCTGGCAGCGCTTGCTGCAGTGCAGTGCCTGAGGAATTAATTCACTAATGAAGGCAGGCCATTGCTAACGAGGTGAAGCTGGAGCCGATGTGGTAGGGGGAAAGTGACCAAGCTGACATGAAGATCATCTGCATTATGAGCACAGCGCAGAAAAGCAGCCAGAGCATGTCCTGATCTAATTGAAAATCTCTAGATAAAACCTCCTCATCTCAGGGGGTTTTGGTTTCTGCTCCTTTTCCCTTGCTGTATCTTTGCTTCAGATCTCGGTGTCCTGGAGGCCTCTGGGCGGGAAGACGCGTGTGTTTGAAGCTGCTCAGCAAAATGTGAGGCTCAGAAATACGAAGCTGAGAAATGCAGAGCAGCACCCAGGTCCTGCAAGGAGCAACCTCAGCTCAGGGCTGGGTATGGAGGTGCAAGGTGGGAAGTGCTGCAGAAGAGACATCACGTGCAGTAGGGACCCCGAGGACTGCTCCTTTGTCAGGTCTAACCCTGGGCATGAGAAGTCCATTTTTTCTTCAGCCTCATCTTGACTATTTTCCTCCTTCCCTTTTGGTAAGCCCTCTTTTGGGCTTCATTTATATTAAAACATAAACTTCAAAAGCTTGAAGCTCATCAAGTATTTGGAAGTGTACCAAAATGTCTAAAAAAAGTCAGCTGGCATTGACATAGACGTCTCCTAGCACCAACATCCCACTTGCATTTTTTGAGTGCGTCTCCCATCTGTTCACATCCCCCCTTTGAGACGGTTGGGAATTCTGTGGCTCTTTGGGGTCAAACCTCAGCCGCTCAGACCTTCACGCTCCCAGCGCCTGTCCACCAACCGCAGTGAGCCAACATTAGAGCCCACGCTGCCTGCAAGTGTGGCTGGAGCTGTTGGATGGGGTGTGATGGGCTCTCCCTCCCACCACAGAGGTGTCTCACACCCTCCTGCGTCATCCCTGCAGTGCTCACAGCTCGGATGGAGGTGACAGGTGGCAATGACACAGCCGTAGAGGTGACGTGAGAAAAAATCTCGTGGGCAGAGGGGTGCCAGCGCCGTCTCAGCCTATTGCTCTCGTGGTCACGTCGCTTCTGGTTTTCCACTTCGGTTGCAACGAGGCTTGGTGACAGCTGGTGGGTGTGTGGCCGTGTGGCTGGTGGCCTTGGGAGGGAGGGATGTCAGCCAGCATCAGCCAAAGCTGGTGGCTAGATGGAGCTCTCAGTGACAGACCCTTCCTACAAAAACTTCAGAGGGAGGAGACTGGCGGCATCAACACCTCCTTGGGGGTACATGGGAGATTGTCCTGATCCCAAAATCCCAGACCTGTTTCTTGCCTGATGCCATCCAAAGACCTACAACCCCCAGAGGCCTTGCAGAGTCTTTCAGGTGAGCCAGAAGAGTGTGTCCTGTATGCAGGACATCAGAAATCCCATGCTTGTGGGGGCTGCTGGGCCATTTTGGTGCCGGTCAGGGGCCCCATCAGCACTTCTGTCCTACCACAGAGATATTTCCTAGTTCTGCAAAGGGACCAGGAGGACCCAAGGAGCCCTGTGCACTGTCCCCTCCCAACACTTCTGGTTGGCTTCCCCGTAAGAAATTCGAGCTGTAGAAGAAACCTGAGAAGTGCCAGCAGGCCCCTGGGACGGGAGGGGTCGGGGAGTGGGAGAGGACAGGCCAGGTGGATGCAACAAGGCAGCTTCCACCGTCCTGGCCTCAGAGTCCTTGCGTGACCTTGGAGAAAGGTTTGAAAAGGAGCTGGTGAGGAAAATCCCTGCCTGGCGCCCAGCCCACGTTTGTTTGCTAAGGGTGAGCGCAGCTGTAGGTTGGGCAGGCACCGGGCTGGGTTTTCTGCAGGTGGTGTCCTTGGTGGGGCTGCGGCCGGGCTCCTGCAGCAGGAGGGGCACAGACCCCCACCCACCGACCCGTGCAGATGACACTACATCCCAAATGCCTGCCCAGGAGCTCTCTGGCAGCCCCCAAGGAGCCACAGCCCAGGGCTCCCACTTCCACCATCTGCCCCGGGAAACGCCTGAGCTGGGTGCTGCAAGAAGAGGTGCAAGGGGCTCTGCAAAGTGCCCAGTCCTCCTGCTGCGCTGCTGCCAGACCCCTCGTGCAGCCACCACCGCCACCACGACTGGGAGCATCCCAGTGAGGTGTAGGACCTTGTCACCGCGCGGTGTCCTTCCCACCTGGGACCAGCTCTACCAGAAGCTGGCACATTTCTAGCCCTATAGCTGCAGTTAGAGCAGCTCAGCACCCCTGGGCTGAGCATCATCAACCTTCTTTTTTTGAGGACCTCTTCTCCCTAAGTGCTCCTCTGCAGCAAGAGATGACAACACATCACAAGGCTTCTTAGAGCAATCCTGGCCCAAAGCCACCATAAGAGGAGCAGAAAGCGTGCTCATGGCGGTTCGTAAAGACAGAAATGAGTTGTGTGCATCTCACTGAGGTTCCTCCTGGCTTAGGCCCTGTCGAGAGCTTGGTTTTGCCACCACAAAATGGCAGCTTTCTCTGGAAGAATTATTCTGCAGTGAGTGTCTGCAATGTGCAGGCAGCCACGGCCAGGCGAGGCAGCTAGCAAGCCCGCGAAATGTTTCTAACCACTTTTAATAGCCAGTCATTTTTCTAATGGGCACAGGCGAGGGTGATTACGAGGCTTATGAGAACAAATCCATCCTGACAAAATTGACTGTCCCTGCACACCCAGACGTGACGTCCCCAGGGCTTTGGTGAGTGCTTTGCTTAGTGGTGGATGAAGATGGAGCGGGCCACGGCTCTGGCAGATGACAGGGAGGTGACAGAAGAAGGTTTTGTGCTTTGAGATTTGTCCAAGCTAGTTGTGAGGGACTGGGACTTCCTGGACCCAGACAAGGTCCGGGGAGAAGCCTCTGCCTTGGTGTGGCAGCCTCAACGCCTTCCCCAGCTGCAGTGCTTCCAGTCCTGGATCCGTCCCACCACCTCCTCCGCTCTCCTGATGCCATCAGCCCCAGTGGAACCAAGCCCCCACGCACACACCCCTGCTCACCCCACCTTGAGCTTGGCATCTCCGGTGGGGCTGCCTCACCCACAGCCTCGTGAGGTCGATAAGGGTTAACACACACACTGTCCCACCTGGCTTTTGGGTCTAAACCTGCCACTTTTCAGGTTCCAGCTAAAGGATTGAATTCAGCCTTCACCTACTGAGCCCAAAAGTCTTGTGCTATCACGTCTCTGGGATGCTAGGAGCTGCCACGACATCACACCACCCCGGATGGGTTCATTGCCAAGTAGCAGCAGCCCCCTGCCGCTGGTCCCGGTGGAGTTGCTGGCTGGCTTTCTGCAGCCTGCTTTGCTCGTAACGTCTGCGCTGGCCAGCTCCCCGGGCTCTGGCAGTGAATCACCTTGGGGAACAAGCCACAGGCTTCCAGTAACTGCAGAGGTTCTTGCAGATCCCTTGCAAGATGTGCTCAGCTGGGAGGAAGGATGCAAGCAGCCTCCGTGGTGGCTACAGCATGGTGCTGGGATCAGGAGCTGCAAAGGGAAGTGGGACCATGGGAGGGCTGGAGATCGTGGGAGGAGGACGGAAAGCATGGGGACCTCACACAACTTCTTCACCCCCAGGCTCTGCCTCGGGCGTGGGGAGATGTTGCAGTTGTTCAAAGAAGGCAAAGGAACATGTGTTGCCCGTTGTCGTGCACTGAGAACGGCAATTTCTCTCACATCTTGCAATAGCATCCTTCACCAAAAGTAAATCCTTTGTGCACACGAAGTTAATTCAGCTTTCAGTCTGGGCGTGGTTTATAGCTTGTGGCTGGATCCTGACGTGTTTGAGTGCTCTCTCGCTGTATAAGCAGCAATTCTCGGTGAGGACCGCTCACCTGTGCTCCGCCCCTCATCCTCAACGTGTGCGGGTCGGGGTTCAGCAGGGCTTGGGGATGCCCAGCGCATCCAATGCCTGATGGAAACGATGCCTCAAACACTGCCCCAAAAAGAGCCACGAGACTACCCAACGCCGTGCTCAGCACCAGGAGCACCCACGGGTGCTGAGCACCCACATTGCCGCATTCTGTAACGTTCTGGATGTGTCACCCCGCTGCTGTGTGACAGTCCTGGCAGAGCACCTGCTACCAATGGGGCACGGAGCCACACGTTTGCTGCTTGCTTCCCTACGGGGTGAGAGGCAGGATTCTGCCTCCCGCACCCAGGCAGCCCCAGGGCTCCCTCCCAGCTCCGCCATGTGTGGTCACAGCCCTCCAGGGTTTTCCTGGATCGCTGGCGTCCCCCTCCAGAACCCAGAAGTAGGTGGGAGGAAAATGATTTAACACCATTGGCAACGGCCCCAAAACCATGAAACAAGCTGCAGGATCTCAGAACTGGGGGGAAAAAAAATGTGATGTTCTTGTCTTTTGGCTCCTAGTTTCAGGCAGCAGTATTTTTTGAGTGTTTCTCTGCAATGCAAAGTATGACAAGCACTGCTTTAAAAAAAGAGAAGAAGCAGAAGCTGAAAATCTTCTGCTATATCAGGACTTTGGGAATTAGGGCATGGAAGAACAGCCCAGTCCCTAAGAGCTGGGGGTTATGAGGGATGGATCCATCAGCTGATGGACAGAGTGATGGGCGTGATGGGCTTGCATTCAACATCACCCACACGCAGTAAAGTCATTGGATGTTTTTGGTGTCAGATTTTGTTGTCAAAAAGAGAAAATTGTGGTGAAAATGTCTTTTTTGGAGAGGGGAATGGGTCTGGGTCTGAGGGCAGGTCCTGCAGGCCCCCATCACACACCACCTCCAGCAGAAGGCAACTTCTGCAGAGCAAGAAGGCTTCAGAAGGAGTTGCCCCAGACCCACAGCGCAACACTGGCATTCCTTAACTGAGGACAGGACCTCATGTCCTCTCCCTTCCCACGCAGGACCATCGCCCCACGGATCCAACCACCTCGAGGGCTCTCATGAACCAGCCCTGCCCTGCCATGGCAATTAGCTGGGGGCTCGATACCCATCCCGGGCTCGGAGCTGGTCCTGTGCATCTGCATCTCCCCGTGCGCTTAGACGAGTTGGGGCATCCGAGTAATACAAGAGAGAGGAGATAAAAGGCAGCGCTGGCTCTTTTCTGTGTAAACCAAGATAAAAGCAGCGGGTTTTCAGTTGAATTTTTGTATTGCTCTGGCGTTTTTCTCTGCATGCATAATTTTTTTCTTAATCCTAAAGAGCTCCTTTGAAATGAGAACTCTGATAATTGGACCCCCCAAAAAAAAAGAGAAGGGAGAGGGAAGAAGGGAAGAAGAAGAAATAAGGCAGGTCCTAAAGCTACTAAAAATGGCAAATCTGTCAGGTGTGGGCTCCACGAGGCGTTGGAACAAGACAGCAAATGTAAAATGCCTGGGCTCCAAGAGGGATCTCAGGAGCTGCTCTGGGTGCTACGTCTGCACGGGGCAGGGTGGACGGGAGGCAGGAAACCTGTGAGGCCATCTCCACGGAGAGGCACTCATCCAGCCTCGAGGCACCGCTGAGGTGGGCCTTTATCTCTCAGCTGCAGAGGGACACTTCAGAAGACGAGATATCCCAAATTACAGCTGGAACGAGAGATTGGTATCGACTGGCTTTTAATTTCTTGTTTTTGCACTTCTGCTCGCAGACCCGACTCCTGATTTTCAGACAACAACCAAACCCGGGTTTCTTAGGCTACAACTTGTTGTTGCTGTCCGGCATCCTCCAGCACAATTTGTTGCTGCAGAGGGAACATTTCCCTTCATGCCCTTCGTCCAGTTCACAGACTAATACATCCAAGGCTGAAAAATTGGCTGGGAGCTCACGAAACAGGGGAGGTTGTTTTTCCCACCAAATGTCTAATGAGAATTAGGAGGGCCGACGAGATCTACTGCTTCCAAGCGTCAGAGGACACGGTAACCCCAAACAACCAGTTCGGCATCTTCTGCACAGCGCAGATTTTCCCTGCTTAAAAGCTCAATTTCAAATGCAAAAAGCAGTCAGATTAATTTATCTTCTTGCTAATGAGCTGGCTGTATGTACTTTCAGTTAGGGAGAGCTGTCTCAGAGATGCCGACTTCCAACTTCAGTCCAAACACGACTTGTCACAAATCACGGGTGCAACCCCTGCTATCCAACCCTCTGCAACACCAGGGAAACAGGAGAGGTGAGGAATGGATACGTATGTGTTAAGCCATGAAGTTATTTATGCAGGGATGAGTCTGTCCAGCGCAGATCTATATATTTTGATCAGCCGAACGAAATGCCAAACTGGAAGCGAGGGCTCCAGTTAACACCACAATCAAACGTTCTCCCACCGCGGAGGATTGATCTTTCACCAAGAAAACATATAAAAACAGCGAGTGCAAAGCAAACCTCAAGTTTATTATTTCAATCCTGTTTCCTCCTTCAGACTTAAAAGATGATTTATTCCCTCAGAAGAAAACCAATTGACCTTGCTGCCTGGAAGGGAGCAGCTCGGTATTTCCATCGGCATGGCAGAGAGAAAGAGCTGAGACCTGAGATCAGGGATCGCAGTGAAAGGCACCAGTACGTTACACCCTGTGCATCTTCCTGACCACCCCGGCAATTAAATCCAGGCAGGGAGCAGTGGGCAGATGCAGCTTGGTTCTGCCCGGGCAGCCTGGAGAGTCTAGCATGGTTCCCTCTGTGAACAGGTGGGGAAACTGAGTCACAGAGGGGGGCTCTGACATGCCAAGATGGACTGAGCTGAATGAGAACGTCCCTGGTGCCAGGAGCTGGCACTTCCCTCGTTTGGAGGGGGACAAGAAAAATCAGCCTGGTCTCTGGGTGCTGGGAGAGGAATGGCCCCGGGAAGGCGACAGGCACTGTCCTCAGCCCGGCCCTGCTTTGGTGGGTGATGGAAAGGAATTGCCACCAGGGCTGGGGAGCAGGGGATGTCACCTCCCCGCCCTGTGTCCCTGCAGTCCTGCGCAGGCATCACTGGTACCCAGGTTCTGCACACACGGGCACCACGGCCAGTCTCAGGGACAGCACAGGGGAGGACAGCGAGGAGGACAAGGGGACGGGGCTTGGGGGCAAATTCCCTTCCTTTATGTGAGCAGCTTTTAATTAAGAACAGAAATCCAACCAATGCAGCCAGAACTGCTGGAAGCTGTTCCCAGCTCTGCCTAGGGCAGACCCCATGCAGGAAGCAGGCAGGGGTGGGATGGGGAGGGATGGGGAAGGCAGCAAGAGACAGAACAAGGGTGTAAGTGGCAGCTGCTGGCTCCCACCAGGCTCTATGCAGAGAAGGGCAAAACCCAGACACCACAAAACCTGCCAGCACCCGATCCTGCCCTGCTCTGCATCACGGAAAACATCCCTTCCTCCCCAACCCACCCCCCATCACCACTCTGGCCCATGGGCGACTGCTCCCTCTCCTTCTGGGAAGGAGGAGCCCGTTCCTGTGGGATGATTTCACACTTGCTGATGGCATCACCGATGACATCTCCTTCACCCTGAGACCTGCCTGCAGGAAAGGCAGCTGCGTGCCCAGGCAGGCTGAGCGGGGCTGGGCGCTAGTGCAGCAAGAGCTGATTAGCTCATTGCTATTCTGCAGGGCTCCCCGCTGGCTCTGGAGCTGTTTTGTGCCCATCTTGGAGAGCATCAATCGCTCTTTCTTGCGGCTGGGCGTCCTGTGCAGGAGCCGCACGCCTGCCCCAGCAGCTGGGCATCCGTGCTGCCAGCAATGGCATCTCCCTGCCGGGAGCAGCCCCAGGCACAGCCAAGTTCTGATTTTGTGGGCAGGAAATTCTTCGTTCAGGCTCCGTGGGTGGTGTTGTCCCGAAGGGGTCAAGCCCTTCAAGCTGTCCCCATCCCACCTGGGTGACGTCTCTGCCTTGCGTGGTCTCCTCCGTGCGCCATCTCCCGCTCTCTGAAGGCACCGTGACTCCACAACCTGCAGGATCCTGCAGGTATTTTTTCCCAGACCTTCCTCCAGTCAGAGGTTTTCTTCCAGCCCATCAGTTTCGTTCCAGTCTGAAATGACTCCTGCGTGTGTCACGAAGGAACTCATCTCCCAGGTCGCTTCACCAGGTTGCCTCCTCCACATATTCTCCTTTTTTTTTCTCATTCTTTGCTGTGCCACAGAGGCCTTTCCATCTCCTCCTCCACACCAGAATGTCAGACCCATCTCCACTCCAACTTTCTGACTTTCTTGACTCCCTCCTGCTCCAATCAGTCTCACCAAGTCCCCTCCACATGCAAAGGCCGTGACCCCTCAGGATGAGTTGTTCTCCCACTCCCAGGCTGATTTCAGCATGGATGTTGGACACTGGCTCACTGATCCCCATCCTTGAGCCTTTGTCCAGCCCCGCCTTGCAGAGCCAGCGCTCTCAGGTCCCAGCCCACCCAGCTGGGTGGCTGCCGTGTCCCCTCATAGCACTTCCCCACATCCAGAAGCTCCTTGGGTTTGGGTGCAGTCTGCTCTGAGATGTCCTGGCCAGAAGGATGGCTGGGTCCAGCCTCACTGACTGCAAACTGCAGCTGATGCTCTGCAGGTCCATCCAAATCAGAGCTTGAACCAGTCGCTGGGCTCTGCTCTGACACCTGCACCTGGTCTTTCTGCAAAGACCAGGTGACAATGACACTTCCCACCACCACAGTTAGCTTCTTCCATCTCAGGGATGGAGGAAGACCCAGGACCCCCGCCAAAGTTCTCCTGCATGTCCGGAGGTGGCTCCAGCTGTGGTGATGGCACACACCAGGGTGAGCTGGTCCTGACTCACTCTTGACACGCTGCCTGCAGGGCTGGGCTGGGCTGGCAGGGACAGGCAGGCTGAATCAGCAGCTTTGGCAGAGCCTCCTCTACCATGTTTCATTTGTCTGATTTCCACTGGCTCTATGGGGACACCAACTACCAGCGGGTGTCAGCATCACCTCCACCAACCCAGTGCCTTTGGAAACACACTCGAGCCACTCCAGGAAAGGGAAAACCATCTTAAGTGTGTGATGGGGCTGCTGGAAGTGTGACAGAGGCCATCTGGGTGCTCCCAGGTGTTTTTGGGGCTCTGCTGCTCTACCACAGCTCTGATGGATCATCATACCTCAGGATGAGGTAGGACACAGGACCTCAGCTTACCGACTGCAGACATCCCTCTGCCCACCCAGCTGGCTGCTGGCACCCAGCACACCCCAATCACTGCTGTGGAGACGGCAGAGCCGGGTGCCACCTCCACCTGGCTTGACGGCGGTGTTCCCTGCAGCATGATTTCATGGGTGGGAGCCCCCCTGACAAGGACATTGTCCCCATAGATGGGTCTGAGCCTCTTTTGACTCTCTCAGTAGATGGACGTGCTGCTACGTCTATGATTGAACCACGGCTTTTGGTGCCTGGCTCCAGACTCTTCAGACCAGAGACCTTCACCCAGCAGGGCCGTGGATAACCCCTGTTTCACCACCTTGCTCCTGCACTGATCACCATGGCATGGGCTGGGACAACAGCTACTGGTGGTGCGCTGTCAAGTGCCAACGTCTGAACCTCAAAATTATTAGAAATCACTAAAACCCCAGTGAAAATCCTCCCAGAGCACGATTTTGGAGCATTAGGAGGAGAACACCAGCAAGGAGCTGGTTATCACTCATCTCCCTGCAGCACGATGTGGGCAGATGGAAGCTCTGCCCAGGGGACAGATGTCAGCTCCAGCTAACGGGGTCAGGGCGTCGCTATCTCCTGGCAGCTTACCCAGCACGGGGACTGCATCTGGCCATGCTGGGCAGCTGGGGTGGGGTGGGATGCTGCTGTTCCACGTGCCTACGTTGCCTTCTTAGTCCAAAAAGTTTGGGAATAACCCCTAAATTCAGCAAACTCAGAGCATCCCTTCTCTTCCCCCCTTCCCTCTGCACTGCCAAGCACGGAGCATCCTGCACTTGGACCCTTGCCACATCCCAAGGAGGGCACATCCACAGACCCAACCTTTTGCCCCAAAAGCCAAGGATCCGGGAGCTCTGCTTCCAGCCCAGCTCGCTCCGCTCCGGCTGGCACCGCAGCGTCTGTACCTTTTTCCAGTGACCTGATTTTGTGGCTGTCAGCAGACGTCGCCGGGCGCTGCTGCAGCAGCTGCGTGTGCTCCCGGAGAGCCTAATCCAGACGTCCCCTTGCTGAGGGGAGAGCCCTGATCTGTGACTTAGCATGCACTTGGCTGAACATTACTCCGCGGATCACAGAGTCACGCTGAAATCTGGCTGAGCCGGGTAGGAACAGGACCTAAGGCTGATACGACCTGCTGGTAAACCCATGCCCGTTTCCAAGGCTCGGATCTTTTTGGTGGTACCAGGGTCAGGCTCCTGGCTCCTGGCCCAGGACCTGCACATCCCCTCCGTGCACCCTGGTTCCGAGCAGAGCTCGCTGTGAAACGCCAGGATTTAGCACCCCCACGCCGAGCTGATCAGGGGGTGCTGGAACATGCAGCTTGGAAACAGCCTCAGGACTCCTGCAGACCCCTCCAGACTGTGATTTCTGCCTTTTCCTCTCCACTCCTTGTTCCAATGTACCCTGCAAATGAAGCTCTCCACGGGTCACCCTCATCTGCTATAAATAAACCTGGCAGAAGGCAGCAAGGGCAGAAACAAAAGTGCCCTGAGAAAGAGGTGGCTGCGAAGAGCTGCCAGTCCCCAAAACTTCTCTAGTTTAGGAAAACGGGATTGTTTTCCTTTAGAAACGCAGCTTCCTTTTGTAAGGGTGGATGGCATCTTTAGGTTGACTAACAGAAGTGAAACCTCCATGAACTCCCAGGCATGAGAACACCCCTGCAGCTCCCCGAGCCACTGCTCTGAGTCACCTGAATGCTTTTGAAACCTTGCCTCCAAATTTAAAAATAAGCCTCAGACAAGCCACGGTTTGGTTTATTCGCTTGCTTGGCTGGGCAGGATCACTCACCATTGCCCTCACATATCGTCTGCTGCTATGTCCAGGGTGGCTGGAGCCATCTCCGGTCACCCTTGCCTCCCTGGGGACATGTGGGACACATCACCTTGGTGGCAGATTGCCCTCAGATGCAGCATACAGTTTGTGCTCTTAGTTTCAACCCATTGCTTTGAAATCCCTGTGACAGCCTGAAATCTCTCTTCTGAGACTCAATACCTCCCCCTCTCCATGGGCATCATCTCCAGGGGTCTGGGTCCCTCAAGAACCGGGGCCACTGCACACCCCAGCCTGATCCCAAATCTGTCCATCTCCCTCCTGGACACGCCTGCTGCCTCTCAGAGCCCAAATATCTGGGGAGGTTTCCCAACATTTAGTGCTGGGAACACTGGAAATATTTCCCGTGTTCCTTAGGTGCTTTGGTGCTCTCATTCCCTGGGAAATTTGGACAAAGTGGGGTCCTGTCCCAGTGACCCTCTCACCACCAGTGAGCCCCCCACCCTCCTGCCAAGACCCCGCCGAACCCTCAGTGGAGGATGGGGTGGGGGGAAGCAGCTCAGCCCCGTGCCCCTGCTGACCGAGGGCGACGAGCCTGCCCCAGCTTCCGTGACCCAGCCCCAGCTGGCCCCACGCCTGTGGCTCTTGGCAGGCCCAGGGAGCAGGGGAAAGAGTGCTGCAATCCCAGCACGAGGGTGGAAAACGTAGGGTCAAGGCGGGGGAAGCAGCCCCCATGCGCTGCTGGGTCCATCTAGCAGTTTGCAGGGTAGCTGCAAGTCCTCCTTGCCTGCGGGATCTGTGGCTCAGGGCTGAGGGATGCTCCTGCTGCCCCTGGGCTGTTTCATCTCCTAAGGCTCAGGGGCATTTCTGAGGCAGTGCAAAGTGCCAGCGCTGTCCCCAGAGCCACCCGCAGACCCTGCTTGACCCTGGCCTCTCCCCGTGCTGTGCCCCAGCCTCCCCTCTCCTCTCCTGCTTCCAATTTCTGAGCAATTTCCAGCCCAGTTTGATCTAATTTCCACAGCTCTGCAGTCTCACACATGTGCTCGAAACCTTCAGAAATGGAAAATTCAGCTTGGCCCTGAGAGATGCTGCTGAGGGAGCCACAGGGCAGGGCTGGGGGGCACCTACCACCCTGGTGTTAGGGTCTGGGCAAGAAGGGTAGGCCCCCCCACGCCGTGTGCAAGGGCTCTCGCTATCAGCAGATTTCCCCTGGTTTTCTTTCCCTAACATGTATTTCAAAGCATTTGGGGAAGGAGCTGGTGGTCCAAGAGAAGCAGACTGAGAGGGGGCGCTCCTAAGGATGGGACCAGGCTGTGTCCTTGCATCCAGCACCCCTGGTCGGGGGGAACTGCATTTCAACCTGTCCTAAGGACACCGGCTCCTCCTGCCACAACCCTCTCCAAAAAAACCCCGTGCAGCATCTCAGGGCAGAGCCAAGTGCCCTGCATCAGCCTTGGAGCAGAGACGGGAGCTAGAGGAACTCCATCCCCATGAAAACATCTCCCCAGCACCATCCCCTCCTGCATCCTGCATCCCGCAGCAGGGATGCTGGGGGCCAGTTCCTGATGGACGCTCCCGGCTGGCTGCTTCCCCTCCCTTTGAACTCGTTTCATCTTCCCTGAGTGTGGCTGTGAGGGGGGAAGTGGGGTCCGGGCTGGGGGGATCCCGCTGTGACCGGCGAGGGGAGACGGCACGCTGGGGAGGAAGGATGTGAGAGGGGAGAGGTGAGGTTTTCCTCCAGGATGAAGGCAGTGAGACTATTTTAGGCAGTTTCCAGCTGTTTGGAGAGGCTCCCAGGGACAAGCAGGAATCCCAAAATGGAGCAGGAGCTCTGCGGATGCTCAGGCACCCCCCACTGACACCTTAAACGCCCCAGGGCACACTTTGCTCAAGACCCAGCCATGCCACCACCAGAAACCCCCCCACCCGGGGCACCAAATCTCCCCATTGCCCCCGGGGATGCTCCTGCTGGGTGACAGCACAAACCTTGCAGCCCGGGGCTGGCTGTGCACGGGTTGCAGCACGCTGTGTTTCCCCTCCCTGTCTCCATCCCTGGCGCTACCTAATTAAATAGAAAGCCTGCAAAGTCCAGCAGTGACTTTGCTTCTCCTTCAGACAACTCTTCCCAGGCAACAGCCCTGTTGTTTCCTCCCCCTGGTGCATGGCAGAGACGTGGAAATCCTCCTGCACCCCTTCATGGCTCCCAAAATACAAGCGGTACCTGCAGAGGAGCAGCGACAGCATGGCTGGGGCACAAGGGGATGCACGGAGCCTCCCCATTGCTGCTCCCACCGCTGCTGGCCACCTCTGCAAAGCGCACATGGGCAGGGGACATCTGTCCCCTCCTGCACCGGGTTCCCTCGCTCCCGGTTCCCCCCTCGGCCCCATCCGTGGGGCCTGGCCACAGAGCCCAAAATGTAAAGCGGATGGGCTGAGAGGGAGCTTTTCTAGAGAGCTGCCAGCACCATGAAGATGTTTCAGTGTCACTTTTTTTAGCATCTAGCAACAAGTTGGGAAAAACTCCATGCAGTAGGGATTCAGGGAATTTTCTTTAGCAGCATTTTCTGTCCTATTTCTGATGTCTAATGTTGTGCCTTGTGTTTCTAGGGCACAAAATCACCTGCAGGCACTGCGTCTGCCAGCTACTGGTATTCGGGATGGAGAAGGAAGGAAACACCCAGGGATAAGTGAACGGGGGAGCTGGCACAGCTGAATGTGAAGTTATTTAATATGAAAAAAAGAGTCTGAACAGCCATGGCACAATCTCCCTGCGCTGAGTGGCTGAGCACAAAACAGGATGACAAAATTCAGCATGAATAGTGCACGAGAAAAAAGCACCCAAACTATACACAGCGTGGAAGGCTGCAACTTAATGCTCTTGGAGTTAGGGCAGAAATCTCCCCGAAAAGGCCCATTTGATGCTCAGAGGGAGGAAAGAGGATGGAATTGTTAGGAAAAAAAACCACAGACCCGGCTGAGCAGCGCTGCTATGTATAGACCCACAGCCCTCCCACACCTGAACCTGTCCCCACCACGCTGAGGATGCAGAGGGACCAAAAAAGCGCCGCAAGCGGTGACAGGGTGCGAACCGCTCTGCTGTGCTGGCGGGATGGAGGATGAGGATTTTTTAGGCTGGCAAAAAAAAAAAAAAAATAACACCTGGGGAGGAAATGGGGAACTGCCTGCGAACTGGCCTGTGGTGGGAAGGGGGTGCAGGGACCGTGTTTGTACCCTGTGCCTTGCCTCTGCATTTTGCTCCTTCTCCTGAGCAGAATCCATCAGCCGCAGATGGGTAAAAGAACCCAAAACAACAGATACCAGGCCTGATCCAGTGGATCCCGGCACTCCTGAGCAGCCACTTGGTCCCAATGCAGTCAACTCCTGCCCATCTCCCTGCACACGAAGACCTGGGAAGGGTCCTGCTCCCACAGACGTCTGGGCAGCATGCAGCACAAGGGTGTTTGGTCCCTTTTGGGGGTCTCGGTGCTGTTGAAGGGTCGTGGACCCCCCAGCAAATGGACTGGAGCCTGCATGTGACACGCAAGGGGCTCCATGTGGTGCCAGGAGCTGAGTGCATGCTCGGTGTCCCTGCAGCACGAGCACCTCCGTGGGCAGCGTGGGGCCAGGCTGGGACATCGGGGCTGCACTCCATCGGGTGGCCCTGATGCCAGGTGTCGTGTCCCCATGCACAGGTCCATGAGGCTGCCAGTGCCAGGCTCCTGGTCCCCACCTTGCCAGGAGAAACCGGAGCTGAGGACAGAGCTGTTGTCCTGTTGTCCCTTCCTGCTGCAGGGTGAGACACATGGACCCCCCGGGCATCCCCCAAGCAAAGCAACCAGAGGCTGTGGGACCCCCTGGTCCCACACCCCAATTCCTGCTGCTCTGGATATTCCTCCCAGTGCTGCTGCTTCTCAGAGAGCTTGGGGCATCCTGGCTCCCTCCGCACCCCTCTGGCAGCCACCCTAGACCCAGCCCCAAGACGTTATCCTACCTGACCGGGATCTTCACCCGCAGGTACCGATCCACGGCGATGGCCAGGAGCGCCAGGATGGAGCTCTCGGTGAGGATGAGGACGGGACAAGCCACCATGAGGCAGCTGTAGAACTCCGTCTGAGGCCCGATGTTGATGATGATGGCCAGGGGGATGACCAGAGCCCCCACGGCCACGTCGGCCACCGCCAGCGAGACGATGAAGCAGAAAGTGGCGTCCCGCAGCGCCTGGTTCATCTTCACAGCCCAGATGACCAGGATGTTCCCCGGCACCGACACCAAGGCGATCAGCACTTCGATGGAGATGTAGGCAGCCTGGAAAGCTGAGACCGAGTGTGCCATGATGATCTGCTCCCCTCCTCGCTTGCTCTGGGGTCCCTCAGTCACCTGCAAATGCAGAGGGAGGCGATCAGCAACTGGCATCCTCGGCTGCGCTGCGAGCCGGGACGGAGCCTGTGCGGGGGGGGGTGGGAAAAAAAAAAAAAATCCCACTGCCTGTGCCGGCCTCCCCCGGCCCCCAGGGCTCGTCCTGCCCCGTCCCCCGCAGCTTGCCCGTCCATCGCCAGGGCAAGGGGGGGAGCAGGGCTCCGCGTTCCGCCTCCCACAGGGCCGGGTGCCCCTCTGGGACTCCCCGCGGGGCTGTGAACCAGAACCCGGAGCCCCCCCCCGGAGCCGCCGTTCCGTCCCCGGCCGCTTCCTGCCGGTCCCTCCGAAGGACGCCTCACCTTGTCCGGCTTCAGGGGGTTGTCTGGGGGTGTCCACGAGTCCGAAGCAGCCGGAGGCGTTCAGCCGGCGGGCNGGTGCCCGGCACCGCTCGGCTCCCGCAGGCAGCTCGCAGCCGGGGCTGGAGCATCACATGGTGCAGCGCTCCCGCAGCCCTTTAAAGAGCGACCGACCCGATTCGGGGCCGCGCAGCCCAGCGGGGTGAAGCGGGCGGTGCCGGCGAGGGGTCGGGGTTGGGAAGCGCAGCCCGCTCCGCGGCCAGCCCCAGGCTCCCGAAGGCTCGGGTCCCGCTTTTGGGACAAGAACCGGCCCCGGTGTAAGGGAAAGGACAGACGGGAAGGAGAGCCCGGGCACGGAGCAGGACCTGTAGCCCCAGATGGCCCCGGGCTCCGACCGGCCTCACCCCAGATCAGCGCTGGGGCGGGTCGGGGCTGAGCGCTGAGGCACCCTCGGGGCGGCACCCATGGGTGCTGGGGCTGCAGCCCGTGCCGAGCGGGGTGGGGTGGGGGGACAGAGCCGCTGGGGCAGGCTCGTTCCTGCCCCCACAAGGCGTGTGGAGGAATGGTCAGCCCAAACTGGTGCTGGGGCTGGCCCAGATGCTGTTTATGGACATGGGTGAAGTTTAAGTTAAAATGGGAAAATCCCAAATGTCTCTCCTGGGCTGGGAAGTGGAAACAGGTGCGGGGCTCTCTCTGATGGGCACCTGGGACACCCAGGTGGGAGCCAGGCACTCGCAGGGCTCATCCTGCACACTGCCTCCCCAGGGGCAGGGCTGTTTTACCCGAGCTCTGCGGAGCCTGGGACCAGCTACAACCTCAGGGTCGGGACAAGGGGCCTCTCCCAGCCCTGTCTGAGCCTCTCCCCATCCATTCTCCCCCTCTGGTGGGACGTGGGGCTGGATCTGTCCCCTCCTGCTCTGTTCTACATGGCAAGAGGTGTCCTAGTGCCCGAGCCTGTCCCTTGGGACTGACCCACAGCCCTGTCCTCCATCTGAGCTTGCACACACCAAGGCAGGACTGGGGACAGATGCAGGGGCAGCTCTGGGGACATCACAAACCCAAAGCCACACTCTTCCATCAGCTTGTGGCCCGTGGGCTGCTCCATCACCTCCATGGGTGAACAGTGAGCATAGGGTTGGGGGCAAGCATCCAAAGGCCATATGGGGGTGGACACTTTGGCTGTGCCAGCAGCAGGGCACGGAGAGCTTATATGGATTTAAAAGCTCTGTTTGCTCTGCAGGGAGAAAAATAAACTGGGGATGGTGTGTTCACATAAACACTGCGCTATTTATGGGAGGTGTTTGCTGCTGTGTCTTGCTGTGCATCCCTCCTTGCACATCCTCTGCTGCCGGGAGGAAGCTGTTATCCTGCTGTAGGGCTCAGCCTGAAGCCAAGGGTAACGTGGGGCAGGTCTGCAGGTACACGGCCCCATCCTGCCCTGTTTGTATCCTCCTGCACAAGGGCACCCGGTGCCAACCCGGAGCAGGGCAGCACCCATGGTTTCCCCCAGTTATCCCTGCTGATGCTGGCTCTGCAAGGTGCCAGGAGTGGGAAGAGCACCCCCAGAGAGCCCCCAACCCCTCGCCCACTGGCATCCCGGGGTGAGAGTCTTTGCAAGCAGTCTCTGGCTGGGAGCAGAGCAGGAAAACCGGCAGGTTCATCACGGGAGAGAAATGCGGAAGCAAACGCGGGCAGGTCCCAGCCTAATTGTATGCAAATGCCCCAGGCGCAGCGATTGAAAACCACTCCTTTTCCTAAGTGAATTCACAGTTTGCTCTCCCTCCCCGGCCTCGCGCCCCAACATACCTAATCTTAGCACCACCCCTAAAAAACACCCCAGTTTGTGCCAAAAATGAGCTGCACGGCTGGGAGTCCGCCAAAGGGAGGGGGCAGGAGCTCTCCTGCAAAATTTCTCGGGGCTTTGGCGAAGGCTGCAGATATTGACCGAGGAAATGTGGCTGCTGCCTGCTGCAGGTTGTGCAGAGACCGCTGCTGGCAGCCGCGGCGTCAGCTGCTCGCCCTGCAGAAACCAGGCTGGGCCTTGCAATGGAGTTTCCTTAAAAAAACAAAAAGGCATGAAATGTAATTTTGTGGTGAACGTCAGGCTCCCAGCGGGTTGTTCAAGGTCTTCCAGGCTCTTGCTGTGGGGTTTGGAAGGAGAAAACAGCCTGAGCGGTGCAACGGTTCTCTGCCAGGAGAGCAGCTCCAAGCTGCCAGCGTGGGTGCTCGGGGCAGGAGGTGCTGAGGGTTTCTCTGCCTCTTCAGCCATGGGGGCTGTCCCAGAGTCAGGGAAAGGGGCCTCTTAATGAGGAGAGTTAATTAGGAGCGAGGCCGGTGCCAGCAGCACGGGGCTGTGTGCTGGGTGGGCTGACGTCTCCGCGAGGTGCTCATTAGGACGAGTGACACCACAAACACCACGGTCCGGTGGGCCCGGACAAGATGGCACAAGCAGAAAAAAGGCATGGAGACAAAAGGGGGAGCTGAAGCTTTTCCAGGGATGCCTCCTGCACCGGGATGCTGAGGAGCGATCCTCGTCCCTCACCTGCCCTGGGGTCACCGGTGCTCTTGTGCCGGGTGACACAGACCCCTGCGGGCACGGGGCTGCTCCACGGCTTGCCCCCTGCTTCGCTGCTGCGTTGTGGGGTGAGCAGCCCCCGGGCGCAGGGAGCGCTGTGCCTCGCAGGGCGCTGCAGCTCGGGATGTGCAGCAGATGCTCAGCAGCTGTGAGACAGCTTAGGGAGAATTCCTGGGAGACAATTCAAAATATGAAGTCTCTTCATTTTTGTTTGGGATCTTGAGTGGATAGGTCATGTGCTGGCCGCATTTTCAAGCTCTTTTTTTTTTTTTTTTTTTTTTTTACACTGCTAAGGGTTGTGTTTTCCGACAGGATCTGAGTTTGCCACCAATTTACGGAACTCCCAGATTTTACCCCCAATTCACGGGATTCCCAGATTTTGCCATAACGCACCCGGTCCCAGAGGACGGGCAGAGGAGCTGCCGCTTCCCACCACGCACATCCCAGCCCTGAAGCCTGTTTACAAGAGGGTTGGTGGTGCTGGAGAGCATGAGCCGTGGGTGTTATCCGTAGTCACGCACCAAGGACCTGTCCTCGCTGCCCTTCACCCCGGACCGTGCTGCATTTGTTGGATAGACGTGAGGGGTCTGACCCTGCCAGCTGCCAACCAGATGTTGTTGCCTGTGGGCAGCTGGGCGCCAGCCCAGCCAAACCCCCCAAATTGCCATCCCTGTACCCCCCGCGGCCCCGCAGCAGGGCCGGGAAGCCGGGGTGCACAGGTCCCCATCACTGGAGGATGTTCATGGGGTTTTTTTGCACTTACCCAGCGCCAGCCAGGATCTGGCAGGAGAAAGTGCTGAGGCATCACCCGCTCAAAGAGAAAACAAGTCCAAAGTGCCAAAACCCACCAGGCTCCCTGCCAGCAGAGCATTGGCACGGCAGCGGGGTGGAGCAGAGGTCTGCCCGCTCGCTGGCTTTGCCCACGCCCCAACCCAGGCCTTTCCCCTCCTCGCCGCCGTATCTTCCCCACCACGTGCAGGACCTATTTCAATCCCCAGGGAGCCCCATGAGTGTTATCAAGCCAGGCCGCCGGCCAAGAGCTATTCCTGCTCACCCATTCCAGCAGGCTCAGCATCACAAGCAGCACGGAAAGGGGTTAAATATTTCCATTGCCGTCAGTCAGAGGACTGCAAAAACCCTTTGCCCTCCATGGCCACCCCTCGAGCAATCCCGGTGCTGAGGGAAGGGCTCCGCTTTTTATCTGAAGCTGCCCGTGTCAGGGCAGGATGGTGCTTGCTGAGCTGTGCCCAGGGGAGGAGCCAGGGGTGTGCATGCTCCGAGGCACGCGGTGGTGATGACAGATGCTTCTGGGGCAAAGACTGGGGTGAAGGCACAACTTCCCGGATAGGGGAAGAGAAAAAAAAAAAAAAAAAGGTGGAAAATGTAAAAAGAAAAATGTGGCCCCTTGTGTGTCCTGCTTTGGTACAAAAGATGAATGAGGGGGGTGCAATCTCTTCCCTTAACAGAGCCCCAAGAGGGTACAACTGATTTCTGGTCAACTTTGGGGGTGAGGCAGGGGAGGGGACAAAGAGCCAAGCACAGTGCTGCACGGGGAGGACCTGGGGCTGCAGTGGGAAGAGGATCGTGGTCCTTGCTCCCCTGCACTCCATAGGGGTGGGGAAGGTGAGGATTTGGGGTGGAGGAGGTGAAGAAATGACAGCAACGGAGGGAAATGGCCAAGGACATGGGGCGGGGCCCACCCAGTCCTCCCAGAGGTTCCCCTGGCACGGGCGTCCCCACATCCAACTGGGGCAGGAAGGCCACGTCCCCACGGCTGCAGCTCCCAAAGTCTGTGTTCCTCGCTTCAGAAATATCTATTTCTATTTTAATATTCCCCTGGTTCCGCTTCCAGCTGTCACTTCCATCTTCCCCAGCTGGCTGGCAGCTCTCGGTTTGGGCAGCAGGGCTTTTCCCCGCGCTCAGACGCCCGCAGACCGTGACCCCACCGCCGCCCTGCAGCTCTCCCCAGCCCGGAGCCCGGGAGGCGGCGATGGCACCGGCGAGCCCTCGCGGCCGAGCTGCTGCCACCAGCGTTATTTCCTTCAGCCTCCCCGAGCTGAAAGGTTTCTTGGCCTCGTGCCGTTTCCAGAAGCGAAACCACGGCAGAAATCCATTGGCCAGCCCTCCTGCTTTGTAGGAAAGATCGTCTGAATCCTTCTCGTGTGCCTAAACCCGCAGATTCCTGCTGAAAACGTGGAAAATTCCCTGTCAGCGCAGCGCCTCCTGCCCTGTTCTCTGCTCTTCCAGCTGGAATCCTTTCTGGCCCCGGAGCAGCACGAACGTTACCCCAACTGTCTGCACGCAGCTTCCAAGCCCTCATCCCTGGGGGCCGGCTCCTCGGAGCCAGCGGCGGTGCTGCTGCAGCAGGATTTGTGATTTGTTATTTGTTGTTCGTTGCAGGGAACAGCACCGAGCTGGTCGGTAGCGACGTTCCCATGAGAAGTCCCTGGGGGCCTCCCCTGCTTTCCAGCCCCCCCCCCCTCCATGCGCTGGGAGGGTTTGGGGCTGAATTTGTGCCCTGGGAGGTGGCAAATGGCCACAGCGATGCCCAGGACCCGCGGGGTGCTGCACGGCTCCGGTGCTCGGTCCCCACCACGCAGGAGCTGGTGCTGAGATGGGTGCCACAGGGGACAAGGGGTCCCGGCCATCTGGCTCCTACTGAGGCTTCTGGGGTGCTGAGGAACCCCAGCTGCTCTCAGAGGTGTGGGGGTAGAGAAAGGGATGGGGGGATGCAGATGTTGCCTTCATGGAAGGGCTGCGGTGGAGTGGGGTGGGGTGGGGGAGCACCAGGCTGCAGGGCAGAGACCTCAGATGTGTTTCGAAGGTGTCTGGGTGAACAATCCTATATTTCCTCCATGTTTAGGGGTGCAAATCTGTGTGTCCCGGCTGAAACTGCGTTTGCTGTCTGTGTCCGCCGCCAGGGGTGGAGGCGTGGGGACAGGGCAGGGGAAGGAAGCTCCCCCTGCGTCCCCATCCCCTGTGTTTTCCTGTGGGGATGAAGGAGGTGAAGCCTGGCCTCACGTCTGCTCTCCCTTCCCAAAATAACTGCGGCCCCACGCGTTCCCTGGGCTTAGAGGGGACCTGGCACAGCCCCCGGCGGAGCAGAATACAGCTCCTGGGGTGCACCCAGGGTCCCCTCCCTGGGACAAACGGGGCTCACAGTTTCTGCTCCCTGCGTAAGAGCTGTGGATGCAGCTGAGACCGACACGAGCACTGGAGGCTGAGCGTCTCGGCTTCCCTCCCCAGAAGCAGTGAGGTCAACGGGGCCGAAGGGACCAGATGTGACACGGGAGCGGGGCAAGAGCGTCTCCAAGGGAAATGCAAGGGGTAAAACCACCTCAAGGCACGTCCCTGGGCCTCCTGACGGGGTGGAAGCTGGGATGCGACCCAAGAGCAGGCAGGGCTGGTAGAGCCTAGGCCAAAAATTCCTGCTCTAGGACGGTTTTTCCTCCAACCGAGCACAAAAATTGCAAAGGAAACGGTTTCCGACAAGTCCTCTCGCTTCCCCTGAGCCCCCCCCCTCTGCATTGCGATATTTCGGCCCAAAAAAGAAGCAGGAGCCCGGGAGGGGGAGCAGGAACGAGAGGAAGCCAAACCCTGGGTGCTATTTTCAGCTTTTGGGCAGGAAAAGCACCTGCTGGGGTCATTACGCCGCGGGAAAAAACAAACGTCGAGGTTTTCTCCCTGGGGGGTGGGAAGCGAACAGCTGCCCTCGCCCACCGGACCCAGCGCTTCGCCCCGGGGGGGGGGGGCCCGGGCCCCGCTTCCCCCCCC
>VXAV01002367.1:450239-505248 GCA_013399715.1 Alectura lathami | reverse complement strand
GGGGGGAGCTCGGTGCCGTGGGACGTGGCCTTATGGTGGGAGCTGTGCAGGAGCCCACCCAGCCCAGCGGGGTGGGCGCTGCTGGATGTGTCCCCTGTGCTCAGCCTCTCGTTGCCCATCAGCGGGGTGGTGCCAGGGGTAGGAGCTGCCTCCACCACCCATCCCACTTCGGCATCCCCTAAAACCAGCCAATTTTTCCGCTCTTCCCAATGGAAGGAGCCAACCTGACCCCACCACTGCTGCTCCAGCACCAAGCTCAGGGGCTTCACCAAAACCCCAAAACCCGCGACCGCTGGCCATGATGCGAGAGCAAAGCAGCCCCCGGCCGCCTCTCACCGAACCCCGCCGCGATTTTCTCAATGGAGCGGTATTTTTAGCTCGGGGACGGGGTGAGCCGTCCCCGCGAGGCCGGGGCCCCCTCCTCTGCCAGCCGGGGAAGGTCACCCCGTGACAGATCGCAGCACGTTCTGCCCGGCGCGCACAGCCTCGCCTTTGTGCGCGGCCCAGCCGCCTCCATCCATCACGGGCTAACCTGACAGCCAGCAGCACAGCCCGAAGCCCCCGCCGGCGCTGAGCGACCCGGGACGGGCACCTCCAGCACCCATCCCATGGCTTCGTGCTGCCTGCAGGGTGCTGGGGTGCTGGGAGCTCCCAGGGCCGTTCAGGTTTGCCCCGGGAGCCCTCGCGGGGTCAGGGAGGGGGTGGTGGCTCTTCGCCCAGCCATGGGGCGCGTCAGCCTGGGGGATCCACAGACCCCAGGCTTAGGGACACCCTTGGCAAAGGAGGGTGGAGGAGGGATGGAGCGGCACCGCGGGCAGGCACGGTGGCTCGCCGTATTGGTGGTGACCCCCCCAGAAGGAGAGGGGTGACTGCAGGTGCTTGGGCTGCCTCTCCCTCGGTGCCCCCCAGGTGACAGCAGCGGCCTTCCCTCCCCATCTCAGGCTGGATGCCTCCTGGCTCTGCCACCTGCTTGGCCGTGGAGACGCAGCGGCTCTGGTGGCCCTGGAGGCTGCCTTGTCCCCTTGTCCCCCTGGTCCCCTCTGGCTGGGGAAGCCCCAGCGCCTGCTGCAGCAGAGCTGCTCCCATTTTATGAAGTGCTAAATGCTTGGCCGGTCGGCTGTACGGCCCTGCCACGTGCCCCAAGGAGCTGGTTGTGTCACCCCTGGTGTCCTCATCCTCTGAACACACTCTCACCATTAAAAACCCATCCAGAGCCAGAGCGGTGCCGCCCACGTCCCTCACCAGGGCTGTGGCCACCAGCGCAGGTCCCCACACTGCTCCTCGGATGGAAGCCGTTGGCTCGAGTTTTCCCCCTAAAAGCCTCTTGTAACCATTGTCATGTTTTCTCCTAAAGCAAGGACCAAGCTGGTGCGCTGAGCTCTTCTTATTGAGTACTTGAGGGTCTATGCCAGACTCAGGGCTGCGGCGCCTGCTTTTATACCCACAGGTTTTTGGTAAAAATGAGACCCCAAGAGCTTGCAGCAGGGCAAGGGGGTGCCTCAGGGCTCTTGGCCCCGAAGAACTCAGAGCCCATGCTGGCAATGGGCTGGCCCTCGGGAGGAGAGCACCCCAAAACGGCAAGAAATGAACCAAAAGTCAGCCAGGGCCTGGCGGGTGGGCGCAGGGAATGCACTTCCCCAGGGATCTGGGGAATAAAATCCCGGCAGGGTCGGCCCCGCTCCTGGCTGACATTCTTTCCACTGACCAATCCCTCGGCTGGAATCTGGCCTGCAGCAGGAATAGGAGGAGGTAGGAGATGGTTCCTGACGTTCCCAGTGGAAAAAAAAGCCCTCAGGATTAAAGACAAAGCTGGGGTGATGTGGTTGGGGACCTGGGGAAGGGGGAAAACCCCAGCCCGGTTGTTCTCATGAAAAGTCCATCACTGTGCCTCAGTTTCCCCATTGGGAAGGTGGAAACCATCCTTTCCAGGGCTGTGGTCCTGTGCTTCCCTACGGCTTTGGCAGGGGCGGGATGTGGCTGGGGGGAGCACGGGGGTGAGGGGAGAAGCCAAGTGGTGCTGGGCGCTGCACCCCGCGGTGCTGGCTGTGAGCTGGGGGGGCCACGGGGCAGCCACGCATCTCCCCCCACCCCAACCACCCCGCCCTGTAACTGAAGGGACCAGATGCCACAGGAATGTGGGACAGGGCCAGCAGCCCCGGTGCCACCCGCGGGCTCCAACAAAGCCCCCGTTGGGGCGGCCGAGCCAGCTCCTGCTGTGCCAGCCCCCCCTGGGCCACCCCGTCCCCGTGGCCGCAGACGGACAAGTTTTGATGCGAGGCAGCAGCTTAGGGCGGGCTCAGGTTTCCTTTAGGTTTTCTATATTTATCTCCGTGATTTAATGCCAGCGCCGGGGTTTAAATGGCACCCAGCAGTTGGCGTGGGGAGACGGAGCAGCCGTCCCCGAGCCGCGCACACGTCCCCCCATGGAGCTCTTCGAGACCAACCCCTATTTTTTCCCGGACCAGAGGTTTTACGATGGGGAAAACTTCCTGGGCTCCCGCTTGCAGGGCTACGAGCCGGCGGTGTTCCCCGAGCGGCCCGAGGTGTCCCTGTGCCCCGAGAGCAGGGTGGCTTTGGAGGAGAAGGACTCAGCGCTGCCCGAGCACTGCCCCGGGCAATGCTTGCCCTGGGCTTGCAAAATCTGCAAGCGCAAGACGGTCTCCATCGACCGGCGCCGGGCGGCCACGCTGCGGGAGAAGCGGCGGCTGAAGAAGGTGAACGAAGCCTTCGAGGCTCTGAAGCGCAGCACCCTGCTCAACCCCAACCAGCGGCTGCCCAAGGTGGAGATCCTGCGCAGCGCCATCCAGTACATCGAGCGCCTGCAGAGCCTGCTCAGCACCCTCAACCAGCAGGAGCGCGAGCAGAGGGAGCTGCGCTACCGCCCCGCCGGGCCCCCGCCTGCAGTGAGTGCCGGGGGCGCTCGGGGATGGGGGGAGCCCGGGGGGCGTGGGCAGGATCCAGAGCGCCGTGGTGTGTGGAGGCACGGGGTGGTGATGCTTCAGCCGGCCGCAGGGTGCTCGGGCCCCTGGGTGAAGGGGCCAGCAGCGGGTCCCTGCCCTGCGGGTGGGTGTTGGTGGGCAGGGGGCTGCGCGGGCTGGTGCCGGGCGTTGCGCTGAGCGTGGTGGGTGCGCTGGGGCTGGGGAGGGAGCGGGGGGACTTGGGTAACAAAGCCGTGTAGCGTAAGGAATGTGAAGTGGCAGAGCGTGAAGTGCAGTGCAGCGCAGTGTGATGCAGTGCAGTGAAATACAGCGCAGCACGATAACGGCGTAACAGACAGCGGGTAGCGGGTGGAAACGTGTGGCTACGGAGACAGGCACGGGTACGGACGGTACGGACACAGCTGAGAGGTGCAAGCGATACATGGATGCAGACGGTATCCAGATTGCGGAGATATAGGCACAGGTGATGCAGCTGACAGGTGCAAACGATGCAGAGATGTGGATGCAGATGATACAGAGACACGTAAAACTTCTGCACAGAGAGGTGTCTAGGTCTAGGTCCGCGTATTGACGTCAGTATGGATGGACTTTATCAGAGGCAGAGGGAAGAGGGACCTGCGGAGATTCTCCCGCTTTCAGACCTTGGCTCTTAAGGACCAGTTCAGTGGGCACCATGGGGCTGCCCCTCAGGCAGGGGGCAGGGGTTCACATCCTGAGTGTGAAAACCAGTATTTTGGGCAAAAAGAAAGAGTCCTGTTTATAAGACTTTCCAGATAAATAAATCCAAGTGTTCATGAGCTGGCTGTGTCAGGGGCCAGGACCAAGGCGGGACCAAGCCAGGGTTTTGGGGTTCTTCGGCAGCTCCTTGGTGCTGGGTGACCATGGGCTGACCAGGGGAAGTGGCCCGAGCCACTGCCACCTCCAGGACCCAAGGTGCCATTGCTGGGCTGCTACAAACAGTGGATGGGTCCTGGGGGTGGCTCCCATAAACCCTGTTTTGAGTTTAACCCAGGCAGCATCCACTTGCAGACTGAGAGATGAAGACACGCACGCAAAAATTCATCCAGAGCTTTGCTGAGTAACGCTCTCATTTTTCAGGCTGTCAGCTCTTTTTTGTGAAATCTCCTTTCAGCCCCAAATCCACAAACCAAGCTGCAAAAGATCATCCCCAGAAGGCCCCCTGGGACAGCCTGAGGGTGCCCAGCCCACGTGATGTTTTTTATTTAACGCCATAAGGAGGTTTTCAGTAAAAAGCTGTTTCGCCCAAAGATGTTCATCCATCCCCTTTCTCAGACCCACTGGGTAAAGAGACATTTCCCATGCATAGCAACGGGGTGGCCATGCACCCAGAGCCCCAAAAGGGTTTCTTCAGCCTTTATGGTGGTTAACGATGCATTGGGCACTGATGGGTCCACGGGGACCTCGAGTGTTACCGTCTGCTTTGGGTCCACGAACCCACCTTGGCGCTGTGCTGCTGTGATGGGGGCACGCCGGGGTGTTTGGGGACCCATGGGTGGCACCTCGGCTCCTTTGCAGGCAGCCAGCGAGTGCGGCTCCGGCAGCTCGTCCTGCAGCCCCGAGTGGAGCACCCAGCTGGAGTTCGGCACCAACCCCGCGGGTAAGCAGCATCTGGGGGACACCACAGCCCTGGGGCTGAGCACCCCTAAACCAAACCCCGCAGCGAGGGGATGCTCGGGGTGGGGGACGAAAGGAGCTTTTCCTCTCCCCGTCCCACTGCTGGGGAGGGATGGGCCCCTCTGAGGCTCGTGAATCCTCCAGCACTGCCTGAGCACGCTCAGGCTTCTCCCCCCGCACATGCTGGGGCCAGGCTGCAGCAGCTCGGTGCCCCGGTCCCCACGGGGGGTTTGTCCCTGGCCCTTGGCGGGGCTCTGCCTGTCGCAGCACAGAGCATTGCTTCGGCGCTGCCTCTCCCTCCCCACGCCCCCACAGCAGCTGCTGTTTTTTTTTCAGGTTTGCAGCTAACCCCCCTAAATCCCCCTGTTTGCTGGATTCTCCCCTTTGAAAACAACATTTCAAATCTCATTTTCCAACAAGGAATTTCCAAAAGTCTCTGCCTGTTGCCATCTCCACGGGAAGGTCTCAGCCCCCAGGGTGGGAGCTGGGAGTGGGTCCCCACGTCACTGTGGCCACACAGGGGATCACGGGGTCCCCCCCATGGAGGTGCCCCCATCCCACGTCCCACCCTCAGCAGAAATCCCCCCCTGCTTCTCTCAGATCACCTCCTGAGCGACGACGCGGCGGAGGACCGCAACCTCCACTCGCTCTCCTCCATCGTGGAGAGCATCGCCGTGGAGGACGTGGCCGTGACGTTCCAGGAGGAGCGGGTTCAGAACTGAGCCGGCACAAACCCCGGCAGTTCTCCGAGCTGGAAACAGGGCAGGTTTGAGGTGCGGGAAAGCTCCAGCTGCTGGAAATCATATTTAGCCCTCCGGCGCCGTGGACTGCACCGCTGAAACCGCTCGAGTCCTTTCCCACTCCTCGCCGACGCTCCCAAAAAAAGGGCAGAGGTGGGATGGGCCCGCGCTGGCGGTGGCCCCGGGTCCCCCCGGCCGGGGGCTTTCGTTCCCTGGGGACCGAGGTGAGCGCTGCGGCCGCTCGCTGGTTGTTCCCACGTTGCTCTTCGACCAAGGTCTCTCTCCGGCTGGCGCCTTGCGGGCGGCCCTCGCCGGTTTTCTACTGAAGGCTGTGTGCAGTTGCCATTTGTTTGTTTGTTTGTTTTTTTAATGATTATTTTTGCTAACTTATTTGGATTTTTTTTTTTTTAAATAAAGGCATTCTTGTTTGAACTGCTCAGGGCCTCTTTTGCCACTGTTTCATGTTGCGCAAATCTCTCCTAACTCTTAGGTTGTTTTTTTCTTTTTTCTGTATCAGAAGGGCTCTGGCTGGACCTCAGTGATGGGAAGTGGATGCCCCACGCTTAAATCAGCCCTGCAGAGAATGGTGAGCACCCCAAAAGCACGCAGGGCACCAGGTGATGCTAACTCCAGCCTCCAGAGTTTAATTATATTTTAAATTTGGGCTCTGGAAAGAAGGCTCAAGCCAGCACTGCTTTAAAATCCTGTTTATTGGAACACACATACATCCTTTCCTGACCCGATTCAGGGTTTGGAGTCCATGCAGTACCAATATGACAAAAGAAATAGGGCATCGATATAAAGGGTTCACTGACTCTTCAAATTAAAAAAATATTTAATACTGTATTAGGCAAATAATACACCGAAAAGACATCGTGACTGTATAGCCTCTCAGATATTGCACTTCCAGACAGCACATGATAAGTAGGGGTCATTCCAGCCATCAATAAATATCACATCAGAAATAGGGGCCACACAAGGCAAACGTGGCATGAGGAGATGAACAGATCCTACCCTACGGGGGAGAAAGGGGAAGAGCTGAGAGCCCCCTGGATCGACCCCTGCCTGGAGGCAGGAGGGGAGAGCACCTCCTCTGCACCTGGAGGGAAGGGACGGGCGGTGCCGGGGTGCTGGGTGCCCACGCCGTGTCTCCCCAGTCCCCATGGACAGGCCCCAGCTGGCAGAGAGCCGGATGGGGTGGCCCAGCCCTTCCCAACTTTGGGGCACAGCGCGCCCCAAAACGCCCCGACCGCCCGCTCCTTGCCCCCACAATGGCTGGTCCCTGCTCCACTCCGCACGGTGCCCGTCCTGGCGCTGGTCTCGGCCCCTGCATCCCATCCCGGGGGCAGCTCCTTGCCCATTTGCCCCCACGTCAGGATTCTCACACAGAGCCGAGCCTGAATCCTCCTCGGCTTTGAGTCCTGCGAGCAGCGGTGTCCCTGATGCCCAAGGCTCTGGTGAGCCGGTGCAACAGCCCGTGGCATATTGGCAACGTGAACCAGGCAGGAGAAAGGTTTCCAAGAATTGCAGCCTGCTTTTGGGACATCTCCAGACTTCCACCAGCGATGGAGCAGGCACCTGGCGAGCACGTCTGTAGTCTGGCTGGTGCGGGGTGGGGCGGGCAGAAAAGCCCCAGGCAGGAGGCACGGGGAGCCAGGGGAAGCGGTGGGTGCGCAAGCAGAAGGGAGAGCAGCCTTTTCGGTCCACGGTAGCAGCACCGCGGCTTCTGTTGGTTGGGGCCGAGGAAGAGGCGCAGGCTGGGCTCTGGCCTTGTCCTGAAAGGCAGCCTGCACGTGGCCGTAAGGACAGTGGGAATGTGCTGAGAAACAAGGGGGAAAGGCTCTGTGACGACAACAGCTCACCTCCATCCAGGGAGCAACGAGCTGATAAACCCAGGCAGAGTTTGTGGTGACACCTCCTGGCATGGGGCACCATGCCCTGGGGCACAGCAAGGTCCCAGGAAAATCTCCCTCCCTCACCCCAGTGGGACCCCCCATCTAGGATGGCATCCTGGGGACCCTTAGGGACTGGACAACCCGTATGTGCCACCCAGACCGGTGCTTGGGATGCTGAGCGTCTCCTCTGCATCATCTCAGCACCCTGTGATCCTCAGGCAGCAGCAGGCTGCTCCCCAACCGCTGAGGTCTCCACGCACACCAGGGTGAAGGCAGACCTTGGTGACAGCAGGCACCCTGCCTGGGTGACACCAGCAGAGGACGCTGGTCCTCCTGCTCCCCTCTCGGTCCCCACCCAGCTCTGAGGTCTCCGGACTCCTCACACGTACCCGGGGCCGGGCTGGTTCCCATCACGCTGACCCTCAGCACGAGTACGTCCGCACCGTGGAGGTCTCCAGCCGCTGTGACCCCGAGGCACCAACTGCAGACAAAGGGCAGAGCATGGAATTAGCGACTGCCCCAATTTGTCCTCCGCTTCCCACCAACACATTTATTAGGCAGCAGCTGTGCACTAAAGCCACATGAGCCAAAGGAAGAGGCAAGGCTGGCCAGCTCTGATGCTCCCAAGGCTCCGGGGTATCTGGAAAGCTGCCACCTGCTGTCCTAACTCTTGGGCAATGAGCACCCCGCTACCTGTGTCTGGGTGCTGTCAGTCCTTGGGATTTTGTCCCAAAGCCAGCTGGGAATTGCATCTTCCAGGGAGAGGTTGAAAAAGGCAGAGCAGAAGTTTGACCCAAGCTGCTAGTAGAAAGCTGCGAAATTTGAGCAAGCCCGGAGACAGGAGGAGAGCTGCACGAGGGGCTTGGAGCCAGAAGGTGAAAGCACAAGTTCCAGTTCTCAATTCAAACACCCATTTCTGAGCCTGCAGGAGCTGGGGATGTGGCAGGAGGTATGGGACAGTGGCACGGGGGAACCTGGTCCAGGGGGAACCCAGGGGGAAAGGGAGTGCCCTACCTTCTGGGGGCATTTTCTTGGCAGGGGCGGATGGAGGCGGCAGGGGCACCAGGCTGGTGACGCGGAAGCCGGCGGGCAGCGTCTCGGCCGAGCCGCTGAGCATGTTGATGCTGTGGACGTCCCGCGGGCGGAAGCGCTTTCGCCAGGACGGGGTTCGACGGAAGGTTTTGTCATCACCCTGGGAAGGAAGAGCAGGTTACGAGCCTGGCAGCAGGAGCAGATCTAGGTGCATTCCCACCTTCAGTGACTCCATGTGAGCAGCTTTCTGGCTGCGCAATGGGGCATCTCCAACCCACCAGCTTTACCAGCCGCAGGTGTGTCATGCCAGAACACCTGTGCCTCTAGAAGGCAACAATAAAGCAGCTAGCAAGGAAAGCCAGGTGGTTCCTCTGCAAATTCTGCCCACTAAGCACGAGAAGAGATGCACAAGACCCTACCTCACCTGCCTCCACAGGCAGCCTTAAATTGTAAATAATTTTATTTTAAAATATTTCTACTGCTCATGCAACTTCTCTAGGAGGTTTATGATGCACTACTTGTCTCCCCAGGATAAGGTAGGAGAGAGCAGAGGTCTTGTCTCCTGTTCCTTGAACAAGAGCAGGTTTGGGCATGGGAGAGGTTTGGCACTCACATCATCCAGCCTCCGATCAGTGCCCAGTGCAAGCAGATTGTTGAACTCCCTCTCCAGCACTTGTCGAGCCTGAAAATAACATCAAATGAACGTTCCCCATCGATGGGAGCAGTTCCCAGCACCACCCCCTACCCGGGAAACCCTGAGAACGATGGAGAAATATCCCACGCAACACCTGAGTGCTCTGCTTTGAAAGGCAGAGTTGAGTTGGTGGGACTGGTGGAGCCACACCGCAGCCACGTCCCACGCCAGCCACCCTCCTCCAAAATCCGCCACGGCTGCTGCCCTTACCTGTGTGTTCTGCGTGGGAATTTGCAATACGAGCGCCAGACTGTTGTGGTCGAAGTTTTCGTCGAGGGCCAGCAGTGCCCCGTGCACCCCGCTCTCAGTGAGGTTGTTTGCGTACTCGCGAAGCCCGATGGACTGGATCCAGTGAATGACCTGGTCGTTGGTCCATACCAACACGTCTGAGAAACAGCAAGGGCATGTCTCAGGGCAGCTCAGACCCCGCTCTTGGTTGTGCAGGGACCTGGTGATGTCCTGGAGCCCTGCCCCACAGTCCCAGGCTGATCCTGGGACTTTCCTTCCCGGGCCAGCAGCAATAGCACGTACCAGGAACAGCTCGCTTCAATTTACCGGACTAAATGCTGAGATGACATGCAGAAAGCAACTGTGAAAATTAATCCAAAGAACCCTGGGTTGCTGGTGTAATTAGGGGCATTATCAATAATGAGTTGTAATCTAAGCAGCAGCCAGATGCCCAGGAAATCTGCGGACTGCCAACAAGGAAGGGGAGGCTGAGCAAGCTGAGGGATGTCCTAAGCATCTGAAATGGGCAGGAGAGGCTGACCTCGTGCTTGGATTAGATCTTTCCTGTTTTCACACCCTCCCTCCTCATGCCTGCCTGGGGTGAGCTGCTTAAAGGCACTCGGAGCAATCTGTTGGGGAAGTACTACAGGAAGGTTCCCCGTGGAGAACAGCCCTACAGGCATGGGTATTGCCCAGAAATACTGATTTTCATCTGCGTTGAGAATATAAGACAGGAGAGAGACCATTGCTGGGCTTCTCTTCAGAGGTTTCTCATCAACTTTCCCAGAGCAGGATGGTGTCTGTGGCTGCTGACCTTTGATTTCGTGCTGGGTCTCTTCTCGCCTCCTCTCGAGCTCTTTGCGGTCGTAGTTGAGCCTCTTCAGGCACATGATGCCGTACTGCAGGCTGGTGCTGCAAGGACACGAGACATCACCCAGCCTTCAGGAGGGCTCAGCATTGCAAGGGCCCATGGAGGGACATGACAGGCACAACTCGAAGGGGAGATCCCCAGCCAGAAGCTGGGGAACACCCCTCCTTTTTGTGGTAACTGCCCACACCCTGTTCTACCTGTCTGAGAGCGCATGGATACAAGCAATGATACTCAGTGCCTGGGGAGGGAGGGGAGAAACAGCCCATGGGAGCTGATCCAGGCTGAAGGGTCCTGGCAGACCCTGTGGACACAGCCCCAAGGGCTGGGGTGCCCAGTGGTACCCTACCATAGGGATGGGGTGCTGGTCATCCCACTAAAAGGCCACGCTGTGATGTGTCTCTTCCCTCTGCATGCTCACAATTCCCACCTGCCCTGCCTGCCAAATAGGGATCGGATGGGATGAACCCTGTTTTTGTTTGCTCTGCAGCCAGGAGAAGGCTCTTCCTTGCTCCTTTCCAGCACTGAAGGAGAACTTTTGCCCAAAGCTGTTCCAGGTTCAGCCTAGATGAGCCATCCTCCAGCACTGAGACAGGCCACGACAGGGAAAAATCCCTCAGACTCCCCTATCCCTTTCTCCACACGTGGGTGCTGCGCCCCAAGGACCTCCCAAAGGAGGGGACTCACCGGTGGAAGCTGTCCACCATCTTCAAGTGCACTCTGAGATCTTTCTTGGTCAGGTGGTCCAGCATCCTTGCATCAACAAGACACTCCATGAAATAGCTGCGATACTGCGGGAGGCCCAGGCTGGGCAGCCACTCATTCCCAATCCACTCATGGTTCATGTCCCCATAGGCCAGCGTCTGCGAAAGCAAATGGAGAAGCTAGGAAGAAACCAGGGCTTGGGAGAGCTGCAGGCAGCCCTCGGAGACCAGTGACAGTTCAGTGCTGCAGCCTGGGGTCACTGTCCTGAGGACTAAACAAGGGCCAGAGGAGTTTAACCCTAGTTTGTGTGAAGGAGCTGGGGGGAAGGGTCCTGTTGGCCACGGCCCATGTCCTACTGGTGTGCCCCAGGGAGACCCCCAGCAGCCAGGAGGCAGGCACAAGGGATGGTTGGAGTTCATGACCAATTTCCTCTGGAAAAAGCACATTCACAAAAGCTGAAACAACTAAATAATAAGTACATCTCAGGGCATTCCCAACTGATTTTTAAAAAGCTTAGAAGTAACCAGACTTATAATTTTATGACTTCAAAATGAAGAAAAGTCAGTTCCGGGCATCAAAACATCCATTCACTTTCACTGCAAGCCAATTCTGGGTCCAAAAATGAAATAAAATCCACCAGAAGTAAAAAAAAACAAAAAACAAAACAAAACAAAAAAAACAACCAGTTGAGAGTGCTCATAGCCAGAAGAGATTGATCCAAGCAGGACTTCTTCCTCCCACCTTTTCAGTTTCTGAAAATGTTCTGTATCCTGAACTGGGGCCAAAAAACAAAGTTGAAGCATAAATGCCTGTGCATCTGGCAACTGCCTCACACTGGTCAGTGTTGGGTGGGAGTTATTAACACCAGATCTGTGCCTTACAGAGGAAGTTGCAGGAAAAGTCACTGCCTGAAGCAGAGAAGGACGGTGCTTGGCGCAAGGTGCTTGAGAGCTGGCTCAGGGGAGCAACCACTGGGTGCAGGCTCAGCTCCAAGCAGCACTCGCCACATGCTGATGCCCCAGGCTCAGTCCCTGAGTGCTCCATGGTGTCCTGCTCTCCCTCCCACATCCACCCCACATACCGCCCGATGAAAAAGGTGCAGTGGGGACCTCACCTGTGCCCAGCTGCCTTCCTCTGTGTCCTAAGTGTGACACATGCAGCATGTCAACAGAAAGGATAGGTAAAGTCAGTACCCGGCGGCGCTGCCCTGCGACAGCGTCTGCCACGTGCAAATCCAAAATGCTGCTCCTGCCCTCAGCCATGGGCTCATGAAGCTGCAGAGAGGGGAGCATGGCTACGTCTCTCCAAAGGACCCAGGGCTTTTGGGAGCATGGCCTCATCCCTCTGAGGGACCTCAAGCTGTTAGCCAGTGGTGGTGACAGACAGAGGGGACAGTATTTGGGTGTGTTAATGTCAATGGGAGATTAGATGGTGACTTCTCTGGGTGCAGGCTGGCCAGTGTGGGACTCAGCCTCATGCATCTATCTGAGATCACTCTTTTTTTTTGTCTTTCCTTTCTGTTTAACTCACAACTGACAGACAGGCTATGCTAGAAAGCCAGCAAAACCCACAGGGGTTTGACAAAGGAAAATGCATCTGACGGTTTTTAAGCCAGCTTTCGAAATTGTTGGGATATTAAAGGCTGAAAGATGGTTTCTAGACAGGTGCATGGTGCTGGCCAAGAGCTGACACATGAGACACAGCAAAGATCTCCTTCCCTCCCGGGGTTTAGCCGTTAATGCACGCCTGGAGCTCGGCTCGGTAACTGATATGCCGTGGCGGCAGCGGGGCAGCCGGCCTCACCGTCTTGGTGGACGTCGCCAGGTTCTCCATCTCCTCGTGGGTGACCCAGACGTTTCCAGAGGACTGGAAGAAAAAAAAGGGGCAGCATGGTCAGGGCGAGCTGCCACAGAACCTCGGCTCACAACTACGGTGGAAATGCGCTTGGCTCAGGGTGAAGGAGGATTAAAGCACTTGGAGCAGAGGCAGGGGGCATGCTGCAGCATCCTTGCAGCTTGGGTTGGTGGCACCCCGCTGCCTCTGGGGACCCTGAGCTGTCCATGCAGCCATGGGGAGCGCAGCAAGGACCTCGGGCACTTTGTCTGCCTTTATCCTTTGGTTTTATGTTCACGGAGCCCGCAGGCTTGTCTCTGACAGCTGTGGCTCCAGACAGGGCCATGTGAGGGCATGCCTGGGGCTTTTCCTTTTGCTGACTGTATTTCTACAGACATATCTTGGCTTACTGGGGCACTATTAACCCTTCGGGGGCTTTAGGGACCAGCACAAGATACAATCCTGCCATCCGCTTCATGTCCTACCCAGGACAAACATGGGATCTGCAGTTACTCTGACTTGCCCCCGGAACTTCAGACAGTCACAAGAAAATCTTTGTATTGAAATAACTGAAAAAAGGGTTCTGCATAATCAAGCTGGCCCTGCAAATCAAACAAGTGCTGCTTGGGTGTGATTTTATCCCCTCCAGAGCAGTCTCCAGGCTTTGTTCTTTGCTGGCTGCTCTGCAGAGTCAGCCTCTTGCTGACAACCTCCATCTGTGAGGGCAAGAGCATGTGCGGGGGTCTCAAGGCAGGAAAGTGCTCCCCTCTTGGTGGCAGTAAGTGATCTGTGTGCCTGAGGACATGCCTCTGGTGGTTCTACTGGTCCATGAGGGGACATCACTCTGTCCACAGACTGCCCTGAACACTGGCAAGCCCCTTCTGGCCACACCTGCTTGCAATATTGGGACTCCCGTGGGACCGATGAGCCACGGCGGTCCTAAGGAGCCAGGGGAAGGGGGAAAACACCAGTGGGATGGAGCACTGACCGTCCGCGAGGTGGGTGGTGCCGAGGGGCTCGTGAGCGAAACCATCTCCTGGATGGCCAGGCGCAGCTTCAGGCGGTGCAGCGCGTTGCTGATGCCGATCTCCCTCTGGATCTCGGTGTCGGACAGCGCTGACATGATGGCTCCGCTCTTCACGTTGGCTCGGCAAGCGGCAACGTACCAGGCTGGCATCCCCACCCAGAGCTGCCAAGACAGGGCAAAGCTGGGGGACCTACCCTCACTTCCACTGGCAGGGTACGGGAGACCCTCTTTGAAGCTCAGTATTAAAGCTGGATGCCCATGTGGGGCTCCTTTTTTTGTTTAGACCTTGCACAGCTGGCGTGCAGGCAGAGCAGCATCCCTGTAGCTCATGGACAGAGCACAGGGAAAAAACACTCACTGAACTTGGGGAAACCCCAAAGCACAAGCCTACAGACCATGAGAGGGATCTGGGGATCGGCTCTGCTCCCCCAGCTCCACTCACTTGGATCCACAAATGGCTCTACGACCGCTCCTTTGCCACCTCACTTCTCAACTGGAGAGCAAAGAAAACACCTCCGTGCCTTGAGAGGAGGTCCTGAGTTGCTGAGCATGAGCTGTTTTGCAGTCACCAACCACCATGGGCCAAGCACAGTGGGCCTGTGGGGTGTTGTACCCCTGCCAGAGGAGCACATGCAGACAGACAGCAACTGCAAGGCCACCACTGTGTGAGGACAACCCACGGGCACGCTGTGCCTCACCTCCAGCCAGGAAACAACGGTGGGGCCGTCCCAGTGAGCAAAGGGCAACCCCTTCCTCCGAGCTTCTTCCAGGAGTTCATGCCTGGAGGGAAGAGAAGCAGAAGAGTGATTTATTGGTAGCTTGAGGGGGAGGGAGCAACGCTCAAAAGGGAAGAGACCACAGGAGGTAAGAACTAGCTGGCCACAAGGCAAAAGTGAGCTAACATGGCTCAAGAAGGGGTTAAGACAAGAAATCTTTTCAGAAATTCCCAGTCCCGTATCATGGCTTAGCAGCTAGGGACGTTTTCTTGTTGTGGCAGGGAAGGAGGTTCACTCACTTCTTCCGTAGGCGTCGATCCTTCTCAGCCTGAGCACCCAGCTTGCCAAGTCCCAGAGGGTCCTGCATGCCCACCTCTGTGTCAGTGAGCATCACTGTTGGGCAAACAAGATACCCATGGGTCAGCGTGACATCCCTGGGGTCAGCATGTTGTCCCCCAGGTCAGTGTGACATCCATCAGGGCACTGGGGTGTCAGGGGTGCACAACTGCAGCACAGGAGGTGATGGTCTCCATTTCCAACCCATCCCCATAGCACCCCACATCCACTTGGAGCCCACAGGGGTCCCTGCCCGCCAGCCTCCCATTTCAAGATGCTCAACACTGATGCAGTAAAGGATTTATGTGTGGAAAAGCAGCTCGCACCGAAGGGCTGTGCAAAATCAGGGAGGTGTCATGGGGAGGGAAAAAGATCTGGGGACATTAGGGATAAGATGCAGTGATAGGGGATCACTGTCCTCACTGCTGCATTAACACTGGTACCATGCTCAGGCCAGAAAGGTCCACGGGGCAGAAAGCACCAGGATCTACCTGCCCCAAAGCTGCAGACAGCCCAGAGCCAGTGGTCCCGATGATCCCAGACCAGCAGGGGTGTCCCTGCTCCTCTGCCTGTAACCCCAACAGCACCCCAGAGCCAGACAGGGCCAGGAGGCGTGCGGAGAGCCCAGCCCAGGAGAACGCCTGCCCAGCACACACAGGAATGTGCACAGCTCACAAACCCTGCCCCGTGGCTCCTTCTCTGCTCAGCTGAATCAAGCGGCCCTTTTCTTTTTTCCCAAACAAGCGTCCGATGGAGGATTTGATCCCCTTCCTCTTGGAGCCCTTGTGCAAGGAGTCCTGGCTGCTGTTGCTGCTGGGGTTGCTGGCCTGCTCCTCCAGTGAGCTGCAGAGGGAGAAGGGAGAGGAACAGCAAAACTTTAGGTTATGGCACAAGCCATATCCACACCTTCCCCCATGTGAAACCTATAACAAACGGTCTGAGATCCAGCGGGTGCTCCACATACCTCTTCCCATCCTCCTGACTCAGTGCAGGGTGGCCCAGCTTCTCCAGCCGCAGCGTCCTGGGCGAGGATGGGGGGGAAGTCTCACATTTGATGGTGGTTTTATCCTCTCTGCTTTCATCTCGAGCTGCAGGTGACTGAAAATGCATGCGAGCCATGAGACTGGATGGCCAAAGCCCAGCTCCATCCTTATCCTGCTGCCTGTCCCAGAATCTACACCTCTCTCTTGCTCCATGGAGGCATTGCCAAAGGAGCCATCAGGGCCCTGAGGATTTGCCACACTCCAGGATTAGCCTGAAGCAGAGCCCCAGTGGTGGCTCAAGTTGCCCAGGCAGATGGGGAGGGTGCAGCCATAGGGCCAAGATCCCAGGAGGAGTGGGAATGGGGAGGAGAGAGGATGCAGCCCCATGGCCCAGGTCAGGGTGTAGGGACAGAAGCTGTTGCTGCAGCAGAGGGCTCTGAGGAGGACAAATGGGAATGTCCCAAATACACCCACCCTGTCCCCAAAAGGGACACTTCGAGGACCCAGCAGCTTTCTGACCCTCCCCACGTCCTGACAGAGCCCCAGGCTGCCAGCTGGCACATCTCCAAGCACCTTATGGGATCCCCCTGATCCTCCTGCTGAAATCCCTGGGGTCCCCAGCTCCATCCCACACCTGGTGCACCCTGACCTGTTGTGGACAAAGCCAGGAGCAGGCTGGAAAAGGGGCTTGGGCAAAAACCAGCAGGGTGGGAGCCACTCACTAGCAGTTTCCTCCGGTGCTTCCTCAAGTCGCTGGGCTGATTGCAAGGGAGAAAGAGAGACACAGAAAGGGAGGCAGTTAGTGGAGAAACCCCTCAGCAAACACGAGCATCCCGTTCCACACAGCATATAGACACTGGGGTGCTGCTCCCACCCCGAGCAGCCACATGCACACCCCCTGCCCAGGCTCCCATCTGCCCCACGAGCCTTCTCACCAGCGTCATGATCCCCATGCGGTCGAGGTCCTGAGCAGCGCTGCGGGATGTCAGCTTTGGGGTGGAGCGGCCGCTGAGTGGGGGGGACGAGCTGGCCAGGGACAGGGCTGTCAGCGAGGTGGGGATGGAGGCCCTTTTGCAGAGCTGGGTGAGGTTGAGGCCCTCCATGCTGCCGCTCGTCACGCGGGTCTCCAGCTCCTCCGCACGGAGCTCGGTGGACTCCTTCTCCTCTTGGATCATCCTGGAGGAGCAGTGGGCTCAGGGCTCCTGGCTCCCCAGCATTCTGGGGTGGTCCCAGGCCTCTGGCACCTCCCAGCCATGGGATTTACCTACACCAGGGAAATGCAGCCCAGGTGCTGTGACTTGAGCCCCTGATCTTAAGGATTGTCAGCAAGAGCCATCAAAATCCATATAAGCTAGAGATGAGGGGTGTCCCAATTTCTCTCAGAATTTTTATTTAAACAATGATCCTTCCTGTGAGCCAGCACTGGTGCCACCAAGGGTCAGAGAGCCAGGTGCGGGAAGGATCAAGCCCTGTGGCTAGATGGAGCCATTTCCCTAGCTAAAGCTGCACCAAGACGAATTTTAGGGCATCAAATGCTCCTGTTCCACCCCTGGAGCCAATTCAGTGCCAGGCAGTTGTGGGTTTGGGCTGTGGCCATTACCTGATCTCCTCGTTGATGGCATCCAGCTGCTCCTGGAGCATCATGGCCAAGGTCTGGGCATCCGAGTGCCCACCAGGAGAGAGCACGTCCATGGAGCTGAAGAGCGTCTCACGGTCATCCTCATCCACGTCAGAGATCTCGGGGTCGCTGTCGAAGGCGTGAGGCCCCGTGGCCAGGACGCTGCCTGCCTGGGCCTGCTCCCAGTCCTGGGGGAACAAGGTCCTCTGGTCTCACATGGCACCCTCATGCCTCTGGAAGCCAAACTGGAGGCCTCCAAGCAACAGTCGCACCTCAGCACAACCCCTTCTTGTCACGTTTTCCCCATCCACAGGCGAAGGATATTGGCCAACTCTCCAAAATCAGGCAGATGTGAGACCAGTGTGCAGGGCAGGGGGAGACCCCGACCCTGACCCCAGCCCCATATTGGCAGGAAGATGGATTACCTTGGCTGGCTCCTCTCGCCGGCCAGCAAATCGCCCCTTCTGCGTGCGAGGCAGACCTGGGGCTGTCCCGAAGGGCTCGGCGGGGGCATGGACCACGGCACTCAGAGGGAAGCGCAGGTCCGTGGCACTGCCCATGTGGGACCTGTGGAGAGAGAGCTCTGTTGTGGACACTGCCTGTGCAAGGATGCTCTCGTCCCCTGGCTGCTCTCCTCGTAGCCCTCAGGACAGAGGAGGGGGACAGGGCCACTCTGGGATGCATGCCCTGGTGATGACTCCCTGCTCTGCTGCAAAACCAGGCTCCAGAGGAGCAGGGTGCCCCATTCCCCCCATCCTGACCCTGGAAATGTGCTCACAGACTGTACGAATCCCAGCCCTGGGCCCTACCCCACTGCTACCTCCCCTTTTGCTGTGGTACCCACTGAACATCCAGCCAGTTGTGGCCAAAAACGTGCAACGCAGTGGGTCTGCTGTGAAGCTGTGGGCTGCACAGTCCCCTCCTGTCCTCCTCTCTCCAGCACAGCCTGCACGTCCCAACACACACAGCACTAGGGTCCCGTTGTGCCTGTCCTCCCCATCCCCATGATGAGAGTTAGAGAATGTTTCTTCTTTTTGTGTTTTCTTCAATATTTCCATGAGAAAAACCCTGAAGAATAAAATCCCATTTGGAACAGATCCACCAGGTGTAGGTTTATCCTGGGAGGAGCTTTATCCTCCCCCTCCAAGCTTGTGCTGGTGCTCAGGAACAGAGCAATGCAGCAGCTGCAGTGGGACACGAGGCCACTTTTTGCCACTCGTGGGGCTCATTGCCTACCTCCATGGCACCTGCTAGCACCTCCTTGCCCTAAAGACCCATCCATGTGGCTGAGTGATGCGTCCTCTCAGAGCACGGGAATAGGAAGCATGAGGTCTGGGGCTTGCTTTAGGATGACAAAAGCACTTGTCCACAGCAATCAGCAGATTTTCCACCACAGTGGGTCTGGTTTCCAGTGGAGGATCAGATCTGGGCTCCCTGCCCCCAGCATCCTGCCGAGCCCAGACAAAATCACCAACATGAGCAGCTCAGCTTGGCGTCAGCTCTGTGTTTGCAGACGAAGGCACAACCCAAGTTTCAAGAGGATTTAAGCTGTGGAGCTGCTGACAAGCTGCTCCTGAGCTAAGAACAGATAAAGGCGCCTTAGACAAAAGCTGACATTTCAGCTGGGGGATTATTCTAGCCTCTGTAACTCAAGCTTTCTGCTGAATCGTCCTTCAATAAATAAATAAATAAATAAAATAAAGGACTGCCCATCCTGTTCTAACAGACCCACACAAGGAGGTCCCACATACACTCCAGACACTCCTCCAGCACTCAGTTGTCCTTCATGCTCCCAAGTTCTTTCTCACTCTCCCCATTTCCTCCTTCCAATACAGAAATGGGGCCTCCAGGCCCTTTCCTATCTGCTGCCAGCAGATTTGAAGCTTGCCACACCAGAGCCATCACTTCCGTCCTTCCTGGGAGGTGAATTTTCGCAGTTGGTGGTTGCTCCCAGCGATCCCTTGCTGCACCTGACCCACACTGCGAGTGCTCAGGTTGCTGTCTCCCAGCCAGCCACAGCAGCACAGTGGGGTGCACACCGCATCAGCACCCTCCTTCTCTCACCTCCTGGGACCATTCCTGTTTTCTTGCAGCTGTGGTGGCTCTCCTTGGCCTCCCCACCTCCCAGCTGGCTTTAAATGAAAGGGTGTGGCTAGGCCAAGGTAGAAAGGAAGGAAAAAAAATGGAGGAGAGAATTCCGCTTTGCTTGCAACGCTTCAAAAGCACCACGGTGGAGCAGAGGGCTATGTGAGGTTTCTGCACTGATAGCTATCATGAAAACAAAGGTTTCCCCTTCCCACCAGTCCATCCCCAGCACATCGTGGGAGAAAGGCATTTGGTAAACATCCAGCTGTTGGGGAAACTTTTGCAGGACTGAAAATGAGCCAAAATGAAGAAAACACTGCGTGGTCTGTGGCAGTTTGAGCTGGGCAGTGAGGACAGGAGCTAGATAAAGCCACCCCAGGGTAACACAGCTTAGAGAGAGGTTACACAAACCCTGAGCCCTTTGTGCAGAAAAAGAAATGATGTCCAGTGTTTTTTTTTTTTTTTTTTTTTTTCTTGACATCAGAAGAACAAATTCTGGGCCATTTATTTGGGCTGGGCTGTTCTCAACAGCCTGTGTCTCATCCCAGGACAAATCCACTGTGACAAACTACCCCACCGCTCTGCACCAAGGCTTGGTGACACTGAAATACCCAATGCCAATCGCATTTTGGGGCCCTAAAAGAATGCCCCAAAACCACGGGTCCAGGATGTGAGTGCAGTTTGTGCTTGCAGGCAGGGTTTTGGCAGGAGGCCCTTACCTCGTGTGTACGCTCTCCACAAATGTCCCGCTTCTGGTCTTGAGCTGATCGACCTCTAGCCGCAGTTTGTCGATCTCATCTGACAACCGCCGCTGTTTGGGGCAAAAGAGACGGGCAGGGGTTGGTCTTGCACTGCAGAGCAGCCAGGTTTGGGGCAAACCACATCCACAGTAATTTCCAGGTTTACAATCCCTTTAAAAATCCCCATCCCATTTTCAAAGTACCTTTGGTACACCAGTAAAGAAACAGCTCATGCAGGCGACAGTGAATGACGATGCCAGGGCAATGCCGCAAAGGGAGGGAGTGATCACAGACACATGCGTGCTCGAAGCGAGGCTGGTTTGCAAGATGAAGGAGAACCGGTCCCACTAGGGCGCTCTGGCTTTGCTCCAGGCTGCATGTGCACATTCACCATGGCAAAGGGTTGGCAGCGAGGGACTCAGCAGCCAAATTTGATGCTGGGTTCATCCCTCCCGCTGGCAGCCCCAGGATGGGAACCTGCGCCTGCACTACGAGGCCGTGCTGCCCTGCGGGAGATGCTGGGGAAGCTGCGGGTGGGCAACGAGGCAGAGGGATGGGATCCTCCAGGCACAGCAGGATCCAGTCCCATAGAAAAAACAGAGGAGCAACATGCAGGTAGCGTCATGCGGGTCTCTGGGCTCTGCCTCTGAGCAGCTGTGGCCGGGGAGCGGGACCGGTGTATACTAACCCCGGCCACAGGCAGGGAGCATTCAGGAGAGCAGAGGCTGCCAGCGAGGGGGAAAGCAGCCCCCCAGCCTCCCCAGCCATGCATGAGACACGGGGCACATCCCAAAAGCTCCTGTTGCTTCAAAAAGATGCAACCTTCCAGCTTCGGACTCGTCTTGCAGATCCTACTTAGATGCTTTATTTGAGAGCAGGGGAGGTGTGAAGACCTGTGGGGATTTCTGCTAGCCGGGCATGGAGCAGATCTCCCCATGGATAGAGCAAGGGGGTCGGGAAAACCTCCGTGAAGGGAATGTGGCTGCCCCAGCAGCGCTGTCCCCTGCAGCCAGGCTGCACCAAGGAGGAGCACAGGGGCAAACCCTCCTCTAGGAATTGAGGACGAAGCCACCACAGCCTCGCTCCTGTCCTCGGCGGGGGGATGGATGAGAGTGATAGAAATACAGAGACGGGACTGAACATGCCTGTTAGGGAACTGAACCGGGGGTCTCCAGGGAGGTGGGTGGCAGCTTCCATCCAGCCACCGCGTGGGTTAGTTTGTGGCCTCCTGCTGCTGGGTGCTTTGGGATCCCAGCTCCTCCGAAACTAGAGTATTTTAGGTGGCACGATTGCCACTAGTCAGGGATTAGGAGTGAGGAAGCGCAGTCACTAGGGCAGGCTCCCTGCAGCGGCATTTACCTTGTCGTGCTGGTGTTCCTCTATCTGCTTTTGCGTATTTTCCAGCTCTTGTAACAATGTGTTCTTTGAAAAATGAAACAAAAGAAAAGGGAAAAAAAAACAGGAAAGAAGAAGAAACATTGTTTAGGACATGTGGACTTGTGGGGATGGCCGGCATGGAATCGCTGTGTGGACGGTGGGACAGGCACCTGGCAGGAGGGACAGCGACAGCTCCCAGCCCGTTCCTCACCTACCTGCAAACCTCCTGCTCCTCAAGCAGGGCTGCTGTGGCCCAGCTTTGGTCCCACACTGGGGGTGCAGCATGGCCTTGGTGAGCAAGCAGGAATTAGAGATTTGATAGCCAGGGCTTGCAGCTTAGGAAGTGTGACTGAGAGGAGATCAACTCCCCAAGCAGCTGAATCAAGGGCAAAAACGGCCCCTGCATCTGTCCTAGAGAAGTGGCAGGGGGAAAAGAAGAGCTTGCAACTGCCTGACCTAGAGCTCTTTTTTGAGAGGTCAAATAGCAGCATTTTTGCCCAGGGTTGACCTGAAGAAACATTCTAGGAGTGCCAGCGCTGGCAGCAGGCTGGGGAACCCATGATGTCCCACCACAGGGTGCCACCGCTCTGGTCCCTGTTGCCTGCTGGGAGGGGAATTTGGACTCAGGCCCACATGTGAGTTCCTATTCTTTATCCAGAACCACTCAGGCATCTTTTGAACAGCTGGCCATGCTGGCACAGCTGGGTCTGGTTGGGGACAGGAGGTGCAGAGCAGCAGGGAGATAGACAAGGCCCTGGAGGCATTAACCAGGGGGTGCACCCGCTCTGCGGTCTGATTTGCTAAGGGAAGTCTGGTCCCTGCAGGAACCCAAACAGAGGTGAATTATCATGGGCTGACCTCCTGTTGACATTGCAAGGTTTATTCCTGGTCTGGGCCACCTGCTCTCCCAGCTAATTGCAAACATGCAGTTCAAAGGAAAGCCTGGCTCCCTGGGATGAGCAGTGTAGGAGCTGGGAGGCTGCTCAGACTCTACCTCAGCTTGAAGCAGGCAGATCACTCTGGCAGCAGGGCCTGGAGGACAGAAATGTTTCGAAGCAGCATGTGGAGGGGTAGAGGATGAATGCTGCATTTTCTCCTGCAAAATGCAGTGGGGATTTGCTCTGACAGCTGGGTGGAGGCTGCAGTCAAGGCTGCGCCGGGGCAGACACAAGGAAGCAAGGGAATGGAGTAGGATGAATCCTGCTGCTGTTGGAGGTGAAGGCGGTGGGGAGTGGGTCCTGACAGGCAAGGGCTGGCTGGAGGCAACGGCACGATGCTGAGCACGCTTCCCTGCACTCCCATCAGCCCTGGCACCCAGCTGGCATACTGCATGGGATCGTTTCTCCATCCCTGCATGGGTGCTTCCAAAGTCCCGTGCTGCAGCTGGCAGATGCTCTGTGCCAGAGGGGCTGCAGACCTGGTACCCCCCAGGGACCCCTTACCCCTAGCCACTACCTTTTCCTCCAAGGCTGCCATCCTCTCCTTGAGGTGCAGCTGCAGCCGCTCGTTGGACTCGCTCAGCAGCCGGTCCACGGTGTCCGAGAGCCGCTTGTTGTGCTCCTCGTTCATCTTCTCCCTCTGACGAGCCTGCAGTGGCAAATAGCAACTGGTCAGAGCAGACACAGTGGAACTTCTCCTGCCATCCTGTTCCCGCTGTTGGTATCACAGCTTATCTATCAGAATGAGCTTCTGGGGATAAATGTACCCTTTACAGCACAGGTTGAACTCTCTGCTGGGTCTCTGCTGGTGTCTGCTATTTCCCAGCCAGGGATGCAGAGCAGAGTGCCTGACCTCCCAAAAGCTTGACCTGTGCATCCCCCAGGGACAGTCACAACATGGGGACACTCTCCAGCCCCTCTGGATCTCCCAGTGGATCCTCTGGATTTGCAATGGTCTCTCCAAATCTCTGCCCTGGGAGAAAGCAACCAGAGGCTTCCTCAGAATGATCTAGACCAGGGGCATGTGCTGTAATGACATCTGGGTGACTGTGACCTGAGAAATGGGCACGGCAGCCTCCTGCATGGACAACCCAGCCCCTAGGTGATTCTAGATGGAGACATCCTGGACAGGAAAGGATTAACCAGGCCTTTCTTTGGAGACAGCAGCGAGACAGCCATGTCCAGGCTGAGGCTGGATCAGGAACTGCAGGGACTCCCTCATTCAGGCTGAGCAGCACTTACCCTGGCCAGCTCCTGGTTCTTCTCCTCCAGCTGGCTCTCCAGCTGCCGGAGGTGCTCCTCGATGCTCCCATGCCTCTCTTCTGCCTGGGAAAAGCAGAGCAGCCTTCCTGGATGGTGCTTCCCAAAAGCACACCGGCCCTCCTGCATCCCTCCTGCATCTCTCCCTGCATCTGCATCCTTTCCTGAAATGCGGCACTCCCTCCTGCCGCCTGCATCCCCAACATGGCTTGCATGAATCACAGAGGAGGCAGAAGGCAGCAAAGCTCAGAGGCTGGGACTGACAGCGGGGTGCCCCGGGCCTCTCAAGGGCTCAGCCTCTGCAGGTGAGTGGCCAGACATGTCCTTTGGTTCCTGCACTCTCTCCTGGCCCATCTGTCCCCAGTCACCTCACACACTTGCCTTGGTGAGCGCTGCGATGCGCTGGGCCAGTTCTGCTTCCACCTCGGGCAGTGTCTCTGCTTTCCGCATCGTCTGCTGCAGCTTCTGCTCCGCCAGCTCCAGCAGCTCCTGCAGGTGCCGGGCTTTCTCCTCACACTGTGGGACACAGCAGGATGTCACCTGGCACTTCCTATCCCCAGCACCCAGTTCTCCCTCCCAACTCCCCAGGGTGGTAGGAGCCTTTGGGTCCAGCTTTGGTACCTGGCGGTGCAGGGACTCCTTGTTGGCCAATTCGCTTTCCAGCTTGTCATTGAGGTCGTGGATGGAGGTGGCTTCTCGCTGGGCTGCCAGGTAGCGTTTCTCCAGCGTAGTGATCCTCTCCTCCATGTCCTCCTTCTGAGCCAGAGCCTGAGGAAGTGATGGGGCTGTCACGTCCTGATCTGTGGCCACCAGTTTGGGAACAACTGGGCCACAAAGCTCCTCTGAGCCTGGGACATGCCCAAGTCCAAGCAATGCAATAAAACCCCTGCTGCACACAAAGATGGCTAGGAGAGGGATATAGGGAGAGTCACAGGAAAGGGTTCTGATATGGACACAGCTCACTGCCCTGGGTCTGCAGCACACCTGCATATCGCAGTGTCTGCTTATAACTTCAGGGCAGTCCTACTGATGGACTTGGGGACAACTCCCAGCTCCCCTCTTTTGGGGAACATTGGCCTTCACCTTCCTCTCCATGTGTGCAAAAGGGGTTACAATCCCTTCCCAGCCTAGAGCATGTGGAAGCAGCTGTGAATGTCTCTGCAATTGCAATGCACATTGCAGTGCAAGGAGGCAGTGTCTCACCTCTCGGAGGTCCCTCTGGTACTTGCTGCTCATTTCTTCTGATTTGATCAGATCCTTCCTGGCAGTGCCTAGGTCCTCCTCCAGCTCGGCGACACTGGCAGCCAAAGCAGAGATGCGCTCCTTGGCCTGGACCACTTCGAAATTCTGCTTCTCCAGGAGCTCCTGCAGTTCCACCACCCGCCCTGCCTCATCATCTGGGTGGACTGAGCCGTTGGAGAGTCGCTGCAAGGCAGCAGAGAGGGAGGTGGATGGCTGGCTGGCCCAAAGTGTGGGCAGGCAAAGCCTGCAGCTGTGCAGTGAGTGAACATGGCCCTGCAGAGACCTGGTGATGTGCCTGGGAGGGTGGGGACGGGACACTGGGACCTCTGTGAACAGCCTCCACTAGGCAGGGATGTGGCTTCTTGCAGGCACAATGCGACAGCGCTAGCTAAGGGCTGAACACCTGGATATGCAGAGCATCTTTGGGAAGCAGAACTTCTTTTCTGCCCCTGGTAGCATCCATGTGGAAGCACAAATTCCCCTGCACTAGGAAGAGCATTTTCCAAGGCTAAGTACCCAGTGGAGGGCAAAAAAGTTTTCAGCACCCTGCAGCCTGCAACAAGGGTTTCAGAGATACCATGGCCTGGGTGAGCGTGGTCAGCGCAGGCATTTCTGAGGCTCTCACCTTCCAGGGAAGTTTCTGAGCTGGCTCCTTGGGCTCCCTCTCATCCCGCTCGCCTGCTGGGGCCTCCCGCGTGGCGCCTTGCTGCAGAGCTGCCACCTGCACACCAATGGGGATTAATTAATAACAGAGAGACAATGAGACTAGCAGCTCTGGCTATGAGTGAGGCTGCAGCACACCTGAGTCTGCAACCAGCTTCCCACTGGTTTCCTCCACCATCAGTGCCTGAGGCTCAGGAGGGAACAGGATGCTGTGCAGGGGACAAGGGGGTGAAGCAAAAGCTCAGGACTAATGGAAGATGAAGCCACGTCGTGTTTGGAGAGAGCAGTGCTTGCCACAGGCAGGCAAAGAGCCCAAGCCCCAGCAATTTTGCTTGTGAGTCTTCCTATCCCAGGACTCCCCCCTCGCATTTCACTACTTTCTGCAACCAGACAGACTCCACGCTCGGTGCAGACAAAGCCAGCAGGAGCAGGAGACTAACCCCAAGTTCACACTCTGTTCCACTGAAGGAGGCTGGAGAAAGCTCCCTGCAAGGTATCACAAGATACATGCTGGGATCTGGATAGAGGAACAAATTCTGGCCAGGCAGAGGGTAGAAGGATGGCTCTTTCTTTTCAGCAGTTGTAGCTGGGCACAAAGTTCAGGAAGGAAAACAGGGTGAACATCTCTTCATAATGAACTGGGCTAAACAGTAGGGACAGAGAAGTCCCCATGTCAGAGCAGAGCGAGGAAGGAGATGGAAGATACCAGATGGGTGCTCGGAGCAGCCAGGTTTGGGTCTCTCCTGAGGCAGAGAAAGTCCCAACAAGCAAAGTCACTCTCAGATCCTACAAATCATTCAAATTTTGGTTGCTTTTGTCAGTGAAATGAATACCAAACAGCAAAATAATGGAAGAAACCTCGCCTGTGAGACAGAGGTTTACACAGTACTTACAAGGCTTTCTCTTAAATAGCAAGCATTCACATAAATAGGAATTTTATAATAGCCTTACATTAAAAATACCCAAACGCCACTTTTCTGATCTGCACGATCACTTGTGGGCCACAGTTCACCAAAATCAACATGAATCCACAACTGTGGTGTAACTCCAAGGACTCCAAGCAGTCCCAGCCCAGGAGTTGCCCCAGCAAGGGCCCAGAGCAGGCTTCCAAACACCTCTTACCTGCCGATGGGCATCCACGAGCTGCTCCTCTAAGGTTGCCACTCGCTCTAAGGATGCTCGCAAGCGCTCTCTGACCTGCAGTTGAGTAAGATAATGTTTGTTTATTATGATGAGAGTGCCCAGGAGCCAGGGAAACCCCTAGCCCCTTTTATCTGGCTGAGGGATGGGCTCAGATGGATTCAAGTCTAGGCCACAGGCTCAGGGATGCTTCAGGCTCTGCTAGGGAGAGCAAAAGGATGTTGGAAAGGAATAGCCTGGGCCAGTCTGCCTCCTGGAAGACACCCATGGCCAGTTGGGCTTGCAGAAGCCTCTCAAGAGAGCAAGGAGATGCTCAAGGCAAATGCATCAGGAGGAACTACTTGTGTCGTAATACAAACACCAAACCAGGGTGCCAAATGCCAGCACTCGCCACCACCAGGAGAAGCAAGGTCCCTGTCCTCCACAACCTCAAGCCCACAAAATCTGCTCAGCAGCCTCAGTGGCTCCAAAAATCAGAGTGCTGCAGGTTCTGGGGACCCAAAACCTTCCTGCTGAGGCATCCTGTTGCCATCATGAGGTTTAACAAAACAAAATGACATCCAACTGGAGGGAGGAGGCCAGGCTGTCCCGGTGAGGAGCACTGGGAGATGGTCTGCTCTGAGGTCTGATGCTCATGGAGTAAGCCCAGACCGAGCGGACCCAGCAGCCCCTCTCACCTTTTCATCTAGTGCCTTGTGATGCTCAAAGAGTGACTTGAGTGCCTTGAGCACCTCGACCTCACTGGAAACCCCAGACGGCGACTGGGCCTGCCGCTTGACCACGGTCATCCTCAGGGACCGCTCATGCCTTGACACCAGGCACTCCAGGTGCTCCAACAAGAGCTGCAAAGAGGGCACAGGTGAGGCTTTTTCCACCCTGGGTGCTGGCGATGCTGATATCAGCTCAGCAGCCCCTGGCATCCCACCTTTCTGGGACTGAAAGCTGGCCAGGTTTCTCACGCTTACCCGGGTGTTATTGCGCTCAGCTTTCAGCTCTGAGATCTCCTCTTCCCTCTCCAGGAGCTGCTCCCGGCATGCACTGAGCTCCCGCGTCAGCGTTGCAAACTCCTGCAGAAATCAGGGCACGTCCGTTAGCTGGGAGTGTGGGGTGGAGATGGAGCCAGCGTCCCGACCCTGCTGCCGGGACCTCTAGCAAGGAGCATCTCCCATCGCAACCCAGGCAGTGAGTGATGGGACAGCACAGGGAACAGACAGCAACACGGGTGATTTATTCCTGGCTTCCCCAAGTGCTTTAGACAAGTGAGGAATGCTGTATCCTGGTCTTTATCCATTTGCTTTGATGTCCAGAGACACAAAAAACTGCCCTCTGGCTCCAGAGGGGCTCGATGGCATTTAAAGCACCCCAGCCAAGGCCACCAACACGCTCCCACCCCAATCGTCCTCTTGATGCAACCCAGCACGACCTTGGTACATCCCACTGGGCTAAAACCCACTGCAAAGCCACAGCCAGACACCTGAAAGCCCCTAGTCCCAGCCAAGAGAGACGGGGCACAGCGGGAGATGTCTCCCAGTTGCCACCAGTCCTTGCTCCAGTCAGTGGTCACTCCTGGAAGGTGACACCCAGCAGGGAAAAGACACGCACAGGGTGGTGCCACAGCCAAGCTGCAAACCCAGCACATTCTTGGGGGTACGTGGTCTCCTCAGAAACACAGCAGTTGCATCTGTGACTATGCTGGGGCAGAAAGGAAACACGCTGTGAAGTTCCCAGGGTGCAGAAGGGTTCATTCTCTCTTTAAATAGGAAAGAAAAGCACCTGGGTCAGCCCAGGAGCCCCCACTGCTCCCAGTTGCTGTTTCAGTCACCACTTTGCACCAGGGCTAAGCAACGTTTTGCAGCTGGACTTTTTAGGGTGAAAAATGCAAATGAGGAAACGCTTCATGAATTCACACTTTTCACAGTTGCTGAGAAGAACTTAACAAGGAAAATGGTTGCAGAAGAGGCTGAGAAAGGTTTGCTTGAGCATTAACAAACCAAATTTTGACTGGGTGCTGGGAGCGGTTTCACAGCATGAAATTCTTTTTCACTCTATTTTTCAAGTTAAACAAACAAAATACCCTTCAAACCGAAGCAAGACGTTGAGGCTTAGTTTGAATTAAATGTTCTGCTCAGCTCAGAGGGAAACCTCTTGCCACAGCTGACATCCTACCACAAAATTGAGGGTGTTTTAATCCCTGCCTGTCCCAGCAAAATTTTCCCTCTCCCTTCTCCGCACACTGTGCCCCAACCTGCTCATGGTGACGTGATTTTTAGCCTGGGGTGGTGGGGACGGTGGTGTCGTTGATAACACTGAGACCCCACAGTGGGACAGGACCTAACTGTGGCGCAGTGGGGAAGAAGGAAAAGAGCGATTGCAGCAGCAAAAACCAGTTGTTATCCCCATGAGTGAGCACTCTTCCGCCCATCACCATGCCTCAAGGCTGCTCCTGCCCAGCATCCTCACCCCAGCATCACTGCAGCACCCAAACCCCACTCCTGCCCCAACCCTCCCCCAGGTACTGCTCCAGCCCTGGCGTCATCCCTGTCCCCTAACACGGACACATCACACCGAATCCTCCCTCACCAGCTCCTGCAGTGCCCAGGCACCATCCCACGCTTGCTCTTGGACCACCCCACGGCCCCTCAAACCACAGGGACAGACAGTGGTGCCCAGCCCAGGCTTTCGCAGCACCGTGCTCCCCCAGCCCGTGGGGATTAGGGCTCAGCACAGCGCGGTGGCACACGTGGCCGCGCACTCCGCTGGGTTATGCAAGAGCTTGCATGCAAGAGCGAGCGGCTCGTGAGCATCCCTGTGGATTATGCTGGGGCTGGGAAAGCCGGTGAGCAGAAAGGGCAGTAGTGAGAGGTACTGAGACGAGGTGTTCCTATACTGATGGCTGTTTTGGGTTTGGGGACAGGCAGCCAGGCTCGTGGAGAGCAGCAGAAGCCTTCCTGCAGCCAGAAAGGGCCCAGGATGGTTTTCTGCAGCCTGAGCATTGGTAGGTGATGCTGCAGGCTCTGCATGCTCTGGGGCATGGACCCAGCACAGCCAAAGCCTCCAAATCTGCAGAGGTTGGAAACCCCTCACTCTGCCCCACAGAAGTGGGGGCTGTGGAGATGAAAGCTCTCCCCACTGCAGCCCTCTGGAAACCCACAGACACGTGGGCCAGGAAGAACAGCGGCATCAGAGACGCTCAGCAAACTGCAAACACGGGGTACAAGGCAACGAGCGGTGATTCCTGCAGCATGAAGTGGATGCGACAAGGCAGCGGGGCAGTCAGGAAAGAGGGACAGATGCCTCGATGGGGACGGAGATCACCAGCGCTCAGCCTCCAGTGCTGGCGGAGCTGTGCAGATTGCACCCGCAATCAGGCTTTCATCCCGAGAGGCAAGGAGATTAAGGAGAGAGAGACAATCAGCAGGGGGGAGGCACGCAGCCCTGGGCACCCTGACACAGCCAGGGCCAGCAGGTCAAAGTGTGGCTGCTCGGGGCTCAGCACGGAGCTCCTGCCCCCGCCCCTGCGAGTCCACCCCTTGCTGGGGATGTCTGGCTGGATCCTGTGCACCAGCAAGGCTCCCAGGCCCACAGAGAGACTGCAACGCCTGTCCTTCCTTGGGGGAAAGCTGCAAAAAGAAGAGTGTTTACCACCAAAAATAGCAGCACCCCTGAGGTGAGACGGGACAGCAGGCCGCAATAAGGGCTAGCTCAGCTTGCAAGGCTGGGGCCACCAGCAGGTCTAATTTTGATGTCTTGGGAATAAAAACAGGAATAATTCACTCCATCACCCATAGACAGCTACCTCCAGCTGGGCATGATGTCCAGCCCAGCACTGCGATTGCTGGGCCACCAGCGGGTACCAAGAGAGCTTGGGGACAGTAAGGACAAATGTCCCCAAATCCTGGCTGCAGACGGCCACACTTCAGAGCACAGCTGTCACCCCTAAGCCCCAGCAGTGAAGAGGAGGCAGCAATTTTCCTGTCCCCTGGCCATGGCCAGTCACGGAGACACACTGCATGCCCCTGACTCAAGCAAGCGCTCCAGCTAAGCAGGGACATCTATAAATGGATTAGAAAGTGAAGCGGAGGTGCCTGATCTTCAGTCAAGTGAAGGATGATTAGACACAGCTGTGATTGCCCCCAGCGGCCTTGTGGGAAGCCCAGCAGCCTGGGAAATGGCTAATTTGGATCAAAACCAAACCACCCAAAGCCGGGCTGGGTTCAGCACAAAGGGAGCACGGATGCTGTTTCTGCAGTGCAGGTAGGGATGGAGATGTGGGGCACTGCAAGACCTGTTGAAATGGGGTGTTGTGGCTTGGGGTCGGGCACATTCCGGGTTTGGAGTCTACTGGCTGGAAAAAAGGTGCACGGAGACCTCAAGGAGAGGTTCAGGAAGTTCAGCCCCTTTATACCAAGGGGAGATAGCTCAGAGCATGTAAAGCTGAAACGGGGAAGTGCTCAGCCCTGAGCCAACTTCCGCCTCTCCCATGCCATCTGCAGCACAGCCGAGATTTCACCAAAGTGAGCAAAATTCTGTCTTGCGGACAGACCGCGGCCACCACTCCAATGCACCGGAGCCTCAGGAACAAGCTGGCTCCAGCGGTGTGATTAATGGCATTTTGAAGCCCCTAATTGGAGTGATTGCTCCTGACAGGCAAGGCTTGTCATGGTGGGTGATGTGGGAAGGCTGCCTGCGCTGGGAAGTCAGCGCTGCTGGCTTGTGTGAGGGATGGAGCCTTGTCTGTCTGTTTGTCCATGCTGGGAGGAGACAAACAACCACCCCAGTCTCTCCTCGCTGTCCCAGGAGTGATGCAGAACTATGAGAAAGCCCCAAGCCACAGTCAAGGGGATAAACACAACCCCAGCAGTGCACAGCATGATATTAGGAAGACTAAATCCTGCCCTGCAAACCCAGCGCTTCAACCACCACTCACTGCTGGTGCTGGGCACCATGGTGGCATGTCCTGGCGCTCTCAGCCACAGCACCGTGACTGTGGGGACCATCCATGGGTATGGGTGTCCTCCCCTCTCAACACGCAGTCACAAAGTGTGTTCCTACCCAAGGAGCAAGGAGTAATCCACATCCCAGCATCAAGGTCTCGTAGGAGGGTTCAAAGCAGAGCTGCCAGCTCCCTTCATCCTTTTTCAAATCTTAAGATACTTCAAAGCCCTCACCTGGTGGGTGTTTTTCCCCCGCTTGGAGCCTTTGGGGTTCATGTTTTCACACTGCTCTTTGCAGGAGTGAGCTCTAGATATGTTTGTAAGTGAAACGGGAGGAATTTGGGTTGATGGTTGAGGCCAGGACCCTACCCAGCTCCTGGAAGACCTCCGGAGAGCTTGCAAGTCCTAGTGGGTGTACCCACCCAAAAAGCCCAGCTCTCAGTTCCCTGGGCAGCTCCAAGGAGCAGTGAGGGTGCAGCAGTGTGGGCCCTGGAAGGAAGAATTGCAGGAGCTTTCTCAGGACATCAGTAGCCCTCTGCACAGCAGCTTTGGTGCAATCTGGGAGCCTGTTTTCTGCCAGCACAGCCAGGGACAGGGATACTTGCCAAGCCCTGGAGTCCTGGGCAGGGCAGAGATAACTGCAGCCTGACGCAGGTTCACATCTGGACACATCTGGAGTCCTGAATGTGGCATCCCCAGGTCACACCTGCACCCAGTGCAGGTCAAGCAGGAGGGAGCTGGCAGCTGTGCCAGGGCTCTGGGGTGCTGAGGAGGGCATCTGTGCCCTGACCAGGGCTCAGTTCCTGGTGCCAGCGCTCAGCCACATGCCCCCCGTGCAGCAAGGAGGGGAGAGGGATTGGAGCCGAGAGCTTTCAGCCCGATTAAGTCGCGTTCAGCGCTCCCACATGAATAAATAAATCATGTAAAGAAGCATTAAGGCAGCTTAGTCTCCCCAGGAAATCGCCCTGCAGTTCTGCCTTTTTGGGGGCTGAGGGATGCCCCCATGGATTAGGCTGGGAGGGTCTCAGCCACGTGGCAGCTGAGTCCCGCATAGGCACGGCGGGGATGGGAGCTGCAGGCAGGAGCATCGCTGGAGCATTCCACCCTGCCCCATCCATGGGTCTGCACCACACCCAGCCAGCACTCCAGATCCCAGTGGCATCCAGCTGAAAAGGTGCAGAGTGCCACCTCCCTTGGCCACCAGCCAGCACATCCTCTGCACAGCCATGGCTTGGCTCTTTGGAGACACCGGCAAAGGGATGTCAGCTCGGGGAGGTGGGGGGGACACACTGAGGTGCGTGGGTGCTCAACTCTGCTCCAAAAACAGGGTTTCTTCAAGCAATCAGTCTGACCTGTCCCTTCTCAATAGGGTCTGACAAGCTGCAGTAAGCTCCTGGGCAAAGCAGACCTCAGGAAGGAGATACCAAAAAGGAGGACTAGGATGGGACAGGCACATGGGAAGCACCCCCCCATCCTACGTAGCACCCCAAGGCAGAGATACGCCACATTCCCGCTTACCTGGTACATGCACATGCTGGGTTTAATTCCATTGGGCAGGTGAGCGCCTTTGGGTTTGCTCCCCGTGTTCATGCTGAGCCCTCATCTCCCACGAGGGCGGCTGTGCCCGAAGCCCCCCTGCCCGGGCGGGGAAAGGCCGGGCAGCGGCAGGCAGTGGCAGCCCACGGACATTCCCCATCTGCCGCCTGTGCTCATTGCATCCCTCGCCGAGGGGCAGGGAGCCGCAGCGGGGCACCCAGGCGGTCTGCGGGCGCAGCGCTGCCGCCGAGCGCCTTCACGCTGACCCAGTTTGCTCCGTCTGCACGCTGCCCGTGTGTGGCACCGAGGACCCTTTATTGGAGCAGGAGCGGGGAGTAAATCCGCGCGGTCCCTTAATCCGAGGCGGCGGGGCGGGCGGCGCGCTCAGGGTGACCTGGTGTGCTCTCTGCAGTGAGTGCTGGAGAGAGTGGAGGGGACGCGAGCCTTGCAGCACATGGGAGGTGGCAGTGGCCCTGCCAGTGCCCGACACTTGGGCAGGTCTCAGAGCGTCTCTGGGGACAGGGAGTAGCTTATCCATGGGGAGCCCAGGAGCTCCTGGTGATGCCCCATCAGTTTTTTTGCTTTGGGCAGTCTGTGGAGAGCCCAGCTCCATGCACAGGGATGTGGGCTGCCTCCCTGCCGAGCTGTTTTCCCCTATCTGGAGTGGAGGAGGGATGCTGAGGGCTGGATCGCCACCAGCTCGTGCCCTGTCCAGGCTCGTGCCACCTGTTTCAGTCCATAGATCACCTCCTGCCTCCCTGGGGTGCCCTAAATCCCAATGCCCAGGAGAGGCAGCAGGATCTGAGGCAGCAGCATCTGAGGCAGCACACATGTAGGTGTTTGAAGCCTTCTGCTTCCCCTGGCTGTTGGGCTCCCGGCTGGCTTCCCGCACATCCCACCCACAACAGAGAGGTGCAAAAGCCCCCAAATCCTGCTTCCCGCAGGTGTGGGATGCTGCATGCTGCCCCACAAGACTCCACAGGGAAGGTGGGCAGCTCATGCAGCCCTGCAATGCTGCTCCCCTGCTCCTCTCCCGACCTGAGCATCTCTCCCTGCAGAAGCTGAGCTTGAGTCCAAGTCTCTGGAGCACCTGGAGTGGGTCCTGCTGGTGGAGGATCTGGGACCACAGCAACGCCCAGCTCTCAGGAGAGACAGCAATCCCAGCAGAGCCACAGCAAGCCCTGATTTCCCCATGCCCTTACCTGTGGGAGGGCTGAGTTGAGCTGCCTCTGGAGCTGGTCGCGCTCCCGCAGGGCCTCCTGCAAGCGGCTCTGTGTGACCGAGAGCGTCTCGCGGGTCTCCCTCAGGGTGTCCAGCAGCTTGTCCCTCTCATCCAGCATGTTTACCATCAGCTGCTCGAAGTCGGCATCAGCCTCCGACCCCTGTGGGGGGCCCAGAGGGTCCCCCTCGCTGATGGTGGGCATCACCTCGCACATCATGGCGGGGCGCGGCGGGCAGCTGAGGGTGCTGGAGGTGCCCACTGGGGCAGCGCTGGGTGTTGTTGAGCCACGGGGCTCCGATCACATCGCTATGGGCTCCCACGTGCCCGGGAAGCCAGCACTGGAGAGGGCAATGGGGTGTTGATCATGGAGGAATGCCTCATCTCTTCTTGGGTGCCCAACGGGGACTAAGCAGAAGCTGGCATTGCTCTCGCAGGGACAAGCGGATGTCCTTGGCACCCAGAAGGTCCTTGCAGTCTTAAATCCCCCTGCTCGGCTGCTTGGCACTGTCAGTGTCACTGTGGCCCCTCGTGCTGCTGCTCTGATGCCTTTCAGAGGGGCTGGAGCATCAACAAGCCGCAGGGATGCTCAGAGGGGAACAAAGTGACCCTTGCAGACATGTTCCAGCAGTGAGCTTGAGCTGGCAGCAGCACAGGGAGGGCCCCGGGGATATTTGGTCTGCCTGGGCATGCTGAGGAGTAAGGTGAAGAAGAACTGTCCCTCCTGAGGTAGAGTAAGATGGTCCAGCTGGTGCAGGAATGTGTCTTTGCTTGGAGCTGCAGCTCTTTGAGGACAAAGTGGCGACCTGCAGGAGAAACAACAGAGATCAGATCCCTTCTGCTGCCCTGAAACCCCACAGGGCACCTGCCCAGCACACTTTGCTCCTGATTAAACCCAGAAGATGGGCTCAGTACCCACAGGAACACACGTAGCTGCTATATAGCACCCAGTGTGGTGCCAAGCAACAGCGAACAGAATGCCCAGGACCCCAAATCCTGCAACTGCCTTTAGCATCTACATATCCCAGGCCAAGGCCCCTCTGTGGAGGACCTGGCTGCTGTGGGACCTCACTGCTCAAGTCACAGAAAGTCCTCATCAGCAGAAAACAAGGCAAAGTCGAAGCAGCAAATGGGCTGAATGATCAGATTAATGTTCTCTCTCCCCTTCCCTGCAGTACCAAAGGGGACAGATGTGGCAGGACTGCCTGTTTGGTGTTAACCCTCAGCACATCCTCTGTCCATCAAACCTTTACCTCGGGGACGGAGGCAGCAGCATCCCTGAATCACTGCCCAAGCACAAGTGTCATTTCTCAGCAAATGCCAGGGACAAGAGGCTGGAGAGGAAAGGCAGAGCTGCCAGTTTGGGTGGCAGCCTGGATTTAGGCTGGATTAAAGCGTGGCTGGAGCCAGGGTTGCAGCCCTGGGGTTGATGCTGGTACCTGCGGCCTCGCCAATCCTTCTGCAGCCCAAACCCACAAGTGCGAGAGACTAGGGCTTCTCCCAGCCCATAGGCTGCGAGGAGGATATGGAGACTTGAAGTACTGGGAGCAGAGGGTGCCGGGAAGCACTGGGAGCTGCTGCTGCCAGCAAGGAGCCAGGCAGGGACTTCTGCTCTTCGGGTGTGCCTCAGCCTGCTATGGCCAGACAAGGGTCCCCAGCAGCACGGGGTGGTGTGCCGAGGTCACCGCAGCCACCTGGGGACCTGTCCACCCCATACTGCAAGAAGACAACGCTGGGGCAGGGCAGCAACACAACACGGTGAGCTTGGCACAAGAGCCACCCTGTATAATGCTGGTTATGGGACTGTCTCACTTCATTTAGCAAGTTTTTAAAGCTTTACAGTACGTAAAATGCTTGAGACTAGATCTGAATATCCTTACCTCAGCCCCTTTCAAATCAAAACACGCACACGGACAAGATGACATGCACGCAGTTATGGGCCAGAGCAGCCTGTTCTGGGCTTCTGAACTGGAATCAAAGCCTGTGCACCAAAGAGCCTGGCTGCACAGCGGGGCCGTTCCCCCCGCTCAAAGGCAGCGTGCGCAAGGAGATGCTTTTGTGCACGCCCAGACGTGCAGGCACCCGCTGCCGAGGCTGGGGGAACCGTAGCTCCGTTCTTGGGCTGACATTGGCTCATCAGCTGATGGGAAGTTTGACACAAAAAACCCTCTAAAAATAGAGAAGCTCTGGCAAAAGCACCAGCCCCTCAACATGTGTCCGGCGCACTGCGGGTTACGCTAAAAGCCGGCTTCCACGTGCAGGGACACGGGGTGGGGTGTCCCACAGGTGGCTGTCCCACTGCCTCCACCTTGCAGATTTAAGTCCTCAAGTGGGATAAAACCTGTTACGGGCACGTAACGCTGCCCTGAACCTTTAAGGCTTGCTCATGTTCCTGGCTGGCTGTTAGGACACGTGTGACTGGGATGATGCATGGAGGACGCTCTGTCCCTGCAGCATCCTGGCAAGAATGGGGCTGGAGAAGGAAAAGATTGTGAGGCACCTGCAGGCTCCTGCTCACCTTGGGCTGCATCAGATGCAAGCCCCATCACCATAATTCCCATAATTAAGCATGAAAAATGTTTCTCAGCCTTCTTCCCCCAGCTGGCAGTCCCAGAGGTACCAGCCAGGTCATGCTGCCAGCCCTTCTGCAGATGCTCCTGGAACTTCAGGCCAAGAAGAGCAGGAATCAGTCTTATCCCCTAGTTAAACCCTACTAATTTGGTTGCAAAACCCAAACTAAGTGGCTTTCATACCCTATCTCACTGCTGTGCCTCTGCTTGTGGAGTAAGCATGGAGAAAGTGCATCCATGCCGTGGAAAGCCAGACGTCCCCTGAGCACAACGTGATGGGAATGGCAAAAGTAGCCCCATGGCTCAACCCCCACCTCCTCCCCCAGCTGCTGGAGAGGAAGTGCATGAATTAGCACGTGAATTCAGAGCCATCAATCAAGGCAGACAGGGAAGAGCCCCGTGGGCGAAGCTTTGCGGGCGCTTCGGGAGGGGAAATGCTGCAGGGAATGACCGAGACATAAATCTGATGTGGGCGATGACCGGGTGGTAATTTATCCCAGCTGCAAAGGACAGACTCTGAGACACCGGTCATAGTGCACAAAAGTGTCCTCCCAGGCCAGTCTCCTGGTGATCCAAAGCTCCTCCATGCCCTGAGCTCGGTGGAAGTCTTTGCAGGAGGGTGGCCACGTTCTCCCCTTGCTCTCTGGTCCAGCAGGCACTAGTGTTATGGAGGATGTGCACCACGGCATAAGTTCTGCTACAAACCTCTGCAGCTGGAGAAGATCTGCAGGCAGGGATGAGACTTGCTACCACCACAAAGCACTGCCAAAACCCCTCTGAAGTGCACAGACAGCTGGTGGGCAGCCAGCCCAGGGCTTTTGGGGCTCTCCACCTGCCCCTTGCCACCACTGCACCGCCAGCATCCCTCTGCCAACAGGTCTCCAGCAGCTAAATCCAAATTGATGCTCTGCCACCTCCGAGTGGAGCTCTGGAGACATTTCAGGCGCCTGTGACCAGCTCCTGGCTGAAAGCTAGGCACATCCCAAGGCTGGAAAACACTCCCTGCACACTGCAGGCGTCGGTCACATCCACAGCTGCTACAGACACACACTGACACTCCTTCAGCCCACCACAATTTAGCATGGGATCCAGCAACACAAATCCTGCTGGAGCAGCCGGCATGGTGGCTGATGACAGGAGAAGCCACCCCCTTTGATTCCATCCACTCTCCCTCCCCACAGACCCAGGAGTGATTATTTCTGCATTATTCCTGGATTATTTCTGGATTCAGCCATCCCAGTTCTCACCCCAAACCACAGCCCCCGGAGCAGTACAGCTAATGGGAAGGACCACCACCTAGGGTCCTTTAGTTGTAAAGGTTTTAGCTGTGATGATGAGTGATGAAGCTGGGGCCAGACTGGCTTTGATACCTGTTATCTTCAAGCCCCTTGGGGCTGGAAGTGTGCTCAGTGAACAGCAGGCAAAGTGAGCATGCAGGGATGCACACACACACAGGGACATGCACGTCTGCAGGGCAGACCAAAAGCAGCCCTGAACTGTTGGATGTCGGAGGGACCCAAGCCTGCTTGCAAAATGCTGCCTGTGAATCTCCACCTTTCAACTGTATCTGCTAAAACTACGTAAATGCTACTGCCTGGGTTTAGAGGGCCTTATCTGATGGGATAATCATTGGGTAGAGGAGTGAGGATGCGAGGAGACAGCTGGTGAGCTGAGAAAACAGACAGTGTGCAGCTCTAGCCTTTTGCTGGGTATTTTTAGTCCCACAGGGCTGCCAGGCACAGACTTGCTGGAAGCAGGTTTGTTGTCAGTGAAAACGTACCTTCTTTACTATCCCTCCCCCCGAAACTGTGCTTTCCCCACTCTTTGGGATAGCAAAACAGCACCGCCATGCACTGCCTGCTTGGAAAGGCCAGTTTGCAATGACAGTGCCCAGACGTGGAACAGCTGATGGAGAGCAAGGGCTTTCTTTTGCCCTCGGGCTGGTTATTTGCTCGGCGTGATGCTGTAGCGAGCCAAGCTGCCAGTGGGATGCTTGGCACTCACCCAGTGCCCTCGCTGTCAGCCCTACGGGTGGCCCAGGGAGTACCCTGGCTTTCCCTCTGACACCAGGGTGAGAAGCACTCCCAGCATCAATCCACGCAGAAAACTGCCTGCACTTTGAGACAGAGACAGGCTTGTGCTTTTCCTCTGAACGGCTTCACTCTCATCTCAGCCCTGACAAAGGGAAAAAAAAAAACAAAAACCCTCCATGGCTCTGTCAGCAAGATCATCACCCCAGCAGGCAGCTGGCAAAGAGGGTTTAACGCGCACCTCGGAGGCAACAAGCTCGTGGAGATTGATCATCCCATAAAAACGTCAGTTTGATCTTTTCCGCTCCTAGAAAATCCTCGTCAGCTGCCCAGCCCGGCCTAAAAAGAGCAGCAAGGCAGAGCCCACACCAGTACCCGCTGCTCGCAGCACCCTGGGCGAGGGGGGCTTCCCCTCACCCTGCCCGGCTGAGGATGAAGCCCAGCCATCCCATGCCGACCCCTTCCCTGCCAGACCTGGGGAGCAGAAGGAGGGTGATGCTCTTTTGCTTGCAGGTTTTTCCTTGCAGTGCTTCTTCATTCACCTTTTCCTTGTGATGCTGTACTAAAGGTGGTCATATGGACAGGGTCACAGCCTGACGTTTCTGTCACACACGTCCCCAGTGCTGTTCTTGCTGACAGAGCTGTGTCCTGGCTCAAGCTCTGCCCACCCCTGCTGGAGCTGGATGCTGCTTTGGAGCAGCCGGGACAGCTCGAGCCACTGATGCCCACAGCTAGCCCCGACCCATGGGACAGCACAGTGGGGACACCTCCACCCACAGCTCTGCCACACAGCCTGCTTTCCATTTCAGCTTCAGTGGGAGATGTGGTAATTAGAGGCTGAGAAAATGGAGATTATTCCTGCACATGAGACAAAGGGGATGCTGAAATGCCCTGGCTCAACAGTGGAAAATGCCATGTTAAGCACAGAGCCTGGAGATGGAAATCTTTACTCGTGGCAGGTGTCTGAGACACCTTTGCCTTGCGCCTGTACAGGCCATGGGCTGAGATTTCACCTCCCGAGGCATTTCTCCCTCAGGAGAGCTGCTGCTTGTGGCATGCTGATGGAGCTTGCCTGCATCGGAGCCAGCCATGCGAGGGCCAGGAGCTCCCCACATCCCCCTGCAGCCCCACATGCTCCAAGGGCCCCTCTCCATCCTTCCTTTCCTCCTCGTGCTCGGGCACAGACCCCTATCTCTGTGAACCCCAGGTTTCCTACAGTTCCACAAGCCTGGACCTGAGCAGTACCACCTGCAATCCAAGACCCTGCCTTCTGCATTCTGGAGGATCCAGGGGAAGAAAAGCTGCATTTCAATAAGAAAACCAAACAGCAGATCCAGCCTCATCCCAGCAGCTCTCGTGGTTCCTTACATTTACTCCCTTGCCTCAGAAGAACCACTGGGGCACCCTGTGGCCTCTGGGGACCTCCAGTCCCTTGAGGAGGACAGGAAATGGGGACTGTATGCTGGTGGCACCTCCACGTTCTGTAATGCAGCCCCACTGACGGCAGGGTACCGAGCAGATGGTACCTGGCCGATGCCAGGGACAGCCCGTGGCCAGGACACCCAGGGATCATCGGGGAAATGGGGCATTCTGGATAGAAATAAGGTGCCAATTTTTTAGCAGCAAAGGATTAGGTTCACTTACTGAAGGGTGAGGCAGTTTTGCACAGGGAGAGTCACCACTGCTGCTTGGGCAGCATTTCTAGGGCTCAGATCCTGTCTCAGGGGTGCCAGGGAAGCAGTTTCCCCTAAAGCATCACCACAGGATCCTGCAAGCAGCTAGAAGACAGCAACTCCCAGCATCTTACCTTAATGCCCACACTTCTGCCCTGATGGTTTGCTCCAAAACCAAAAAGCTGTTCCCATCTTCAGCATTTGCTTGCTCCAAGCTGCTAAGTCAGAGCAGAAACAGGGAGGAAAGACGTCCAGATCTGGCTGCTTCTTTGCAGTAAGTAAGTGTTAGTATTCAACCGATATTTATAGTTCCCTGTGGGAGGGGAGGCATTACACACAACTTCCAGCGGGTATTTTCAGAAAGCCACCTGCTCCTCGCCATTGTGCAGAAACACCATTGTTCCGCAACAAAAAGCTCGTCAGACGATGAGCCGAAATCTCTGCCACATCCTCTGGGGCAGGCACAGGGCGCACGGTGAAGAGCACGGCGAGCACCCCAACAGGGGCCAACACTGCACCCAAGCACAGCACGTGCCAACACGCAGGACGTTACCTCTTGGAGAGCGTCGCATCGGTCATGTCACGTTCCTGACTCAGTTTCCCTGTTCCTGGATGCAAAATGAGCCACGTGTCCTCGCCTGACCCCAGAGCAAGGCCAACCTGTTCGCTACTAGGTGGAACCTGGCATGGGAAGGGACTGCTGTGGTAAAGACACCAACACCCTGATCTCCTTTGGGGTAAGATGACAGATGGGAAAGGGAACTAGAGGGGTTCCAAGCCAGATGATTCCACTGGCATTCCATCCAGTGCCTGGCCAAGAGACTCAGCAAGCCCAGGCTCACTTCAGACTTCATCCCTGGCTCCACGACAGCCAAAAACCTGACAGAGGGGAGAGAGGGCAACACTGACAGCAGCCAGCCTGATGTAAAAACCCACAGTGCTGGTTACAATCACTCCCTTTGTCAATCAGCTGCTGTGCTCACCATCCCCACCACCCCGCTTGCACGTGGCTGTCCCTTTTTAGTTTGCAGCCTTTGATCTATTGAGACAAAGTTGGCTTCTCCTTTGAGCTCTGCTTCACCCAAGGTTAGTTTAAACCAGCAGTGGAGGGAAATGCAACTGCTCCAGCTCTTCCAGAAGCAGCACGTTGAGGTGAACCAGCCCCTGGAAGCACCCGCAAGTAAAGGCAAGCAGAGGGACCCCAGCAGCTGAGGTGGTTTCCAGCCCAAGGTGAATGCAGAGTTCTCTGAGAGGGAGCAAGCTATGGGGAAGCAGTCTGCAACCCCAGGGAGAAAATCCCACGCTCGTCACAGAGCTGGCAACACTGCAAAGGCCCCTCACCACTGGGAGAGTGAGGCTTCGTGCCTCAGTTTCCCCACTAGCAGGGTGAAATGTTGCACTGCTCTCAGCAGCAGGGACTGAAAGGCAGAGCCAAGGGGGTGACATTGACAGCAGCCAAGACTCAGAGGGGTGGCTGGAGACTTTCTGTGATGGGGTTTTCTCAAGGCCACATCCCTCCTGCCACCATGACATTTCCAATGAGGAGTTATTTCACCAGAAGCCTGACACCCCGGAGTTGGGGCTGTCCTCCTCGCTGCCAAACCAGCACCCACGTGTGCTAATTTATTCAGCAACAGGGGAAGAGCTGCCAGCATGGAGGGAGCTGCTGCAATCTGTGCCGCGGGTGCACCCGAGCCCTGAGAAACGCCGTGGAGGAGCCTTTTCACCCAGCCAGGCACCAGCACCCACACTACAGCCCGCAGCTGGGGCTCGTGTCACAGCCCTGGGGACACAGGAGGCTGGAAGGAAACCTCACTGCAAACGTATCCCAATGCACGTCCATGCCCTGAGCACGGGCTGTGACTATCGAATGTGTTGAGGAAGGGCCCAGGGAGGTGATTTGTAGAAGCAGAGGGGCAACCTGGGCTTTTAATGTGAAATTTGGGAAGTGTTAGTGTGTATTCAGAGCTAGCAGCAGGCAGACTGGGACAGTGCCCAGTGCTGCTGGCTCCGGTTCGGACTGCGGCAGGCTTGGGAACACATCCCTCAGTCTCACTCTGGGGGGTTTCACAGCCAACGCAGCCTGAATAGGAAAACCAATGGTCCAGGAGCATGACCCACACCACTAGGAGGCCTCCAGAGCTCAGCACTTCACCACTGCCCAGCAGCACACACGCAGAGATAACGGCAGTGGGACCCCAAGCCGTCCCCGTGCCCCCCATTCCACTCGCAGGCAATTCAGGGGCTTCTACAGATGAATCAGGCCATCGCTTTCTTCCACCCTCCCAAAAGATGGGAAAATTTAGTTCTTCCTATCCACAAAAAACACCAACATCTTAGCTGGGGCACTGGATGAGCCCAACCAGAGGCATCTCGGATGGTTACGGTAACTCTAGGGAGACGTGGGGGCTCCCCCTTGCATTCAACCCCTCTGCTTTCCCTTCCCTATGCTAAGGGCAGGCTGACATCATTCCCCTCCTCGCTTTTGCTTTAGCAAGTTATTTAATCCCTTTGCTGATGGCAGAGCGAATATTAACATTAACCACTTCTCACCCAGCTACAGACACTGCTTGGTGGGGAGCGGGACCCAGCGTGATGCAACTGGGCACTGAGATAATGGGGCCAGATCCAGTACGAGGACAGCTCTGTGGAAATGCCCTCAAGAGTGCCCTGCAAGGCAGAGAGGGTGCAGGCAGCCGGGTGTCAGCTCCTGGCATCACATCCCTGCGGTTTATGGCAAGTGACACAGGCAGAAGCAGCCGCGCGGGGACATCCGAGGACAGTGACATTTAAAAGGAGGCCGGGGGCAAGGCACAGACACTGGAGCTCTGTCTGCCTCTGTCTAACCCACCTCGAGCAAGTCCACATCTCCAGCCCACATCTCCTCATTAAACAGAATTAGCCCACAGACGAAGCTCGCTGGCACACAGCTTCCAGGCACAGCACAGGGAGCACGTGCCGGCCCCGGCCAGGCAGCGCTGCACGTTTCAAGCCTGCCTTGTTGCAAGGAGGAATTTTTGGTGGTGACTGTCCCTGCACGTCTGCAAATGTCTTGTGGCACTGGCTCACTGTGCCAGTGAAGTGCACGTCCCAAAGGTGCTGCGCTTTGGGAACTGAGAAGGGAAATGCACATCAGTGCTCTTTAGGAGAACAGTGGGATCAGCTCAGTCCTCATTAGCCACCAGAGAAACCACAGAGCACCTCAAAAATACCCAGGCATGGGAAAAGCTCCAGCTGCATCTCACTCCTGGATGGAGTCCAGGAGGAAATGATAACAGATAAGTCCAGCGTGCTCCAGAGATCCCAAGTTCTGGAGAAGATAGGGAAGAATAATCAGGTTTTGTGAACGTCACCAGCTGTCACCAGAGCCCTGAGGGCTTCACCCAGCTCCTCCAGCCCCTTCTTGCCCTCTCTCATCGTTAACCAGCATCCCCCACCCCGACTAACAATCCCCAAATACTTCACCAGGAACAGGGGTGCCATAGGGCTACTGGCCCCTTGAGATGCCCCCAAAGAGGCTGGAGGTCGTGCTGGCACTTTAGGGCATCAAGGGAGAAGTGAGTGTGCTCCAACCCATGTCACCTCCACACCCACCCGAGCAGAACTGGGAAGGTTTTCTCAGTGCCCCAAGCACCTATCCTGCTCGGCACAGTCCCAAAGGTGCCTTCATTCTTGGTCCTCTGCACCAGCACCTGGTCTGGCAGAGCTCAGCACAGAGCTGCATGAGCAGAGACTGGAGAATTAAAAAGCAGCACAAGCTTCAAACGGAGGGAACTAACACAAAATTGCTCCAGAAAGCAATGGGGACTGTCGTGGTTTGCGTGTTGTGGTTTGTGCTGGGGTAGCAGCTCTTCTCTGTGCCGGCAGAGCTCTCATCTGAGCTTTTATCATCACAAAGGACAGCACTGGGCATTAGTTCAGCTCAATTTCCAACTCACTCCCTCTTAAAATGTCAGCTCCGTGGAGCTAAGCTAACACAGTGAGCTCTGTGTCCCTGCCAGCCTCGGGGCAGCTCCGGCAGCCTGTGCCCTTGTCCCACTGCCAGGTCCCAAGCCGTGCCCGGTTCACCCACGAAGGCTGCAGTGGTGGTGGCCCCAACTGTGCTGCTGTTACCTTTCCTTCCATCACCCCACAGGGCATGCTGTGGTTTCCATACTGGTCCCTCTGTCTGAGGAAGGCTCCTGTTGGCACTCAAAACGTGGGGGCCAGGAAACCTTGAAACCCCTGGAGGAGGGATGAGGGGAAGAGGATGATCCCGACATCATGTGTTCTCTCTGTTCAAGGCAAGCAGCACATTAAAGCTCACGAGCTGAAAGGGCACACGCAGAGTTGGAGCACCAACGAGGTGTGTTCGTGGGATGCTGTGAACTCCCTGTTTTAAGCCTGTCATAACACACAGGGAGTCTCAGGAGTGCAGGTGTCCAGCCAACACAGCTGGGTAGGGAGCAGCATCCCAGGAGCCCTGCAAGGACCAGAAATGTCATTCCTTTCAGTCTCTTTCCACAGGCATCCCGAGCACAGTAGCTGAGACAACATTTTTAAGTGAGTTTAGTGACCCCCTTTGCAGGCAGCTTTAAGTTTATGCCTTCTTTACAGCACACTTTTGGATCCTGGGCATCATACACTGCCCGGACCCCCGCTACTCCTGCGCAGCTCCGTCAGCACTGGCCCAGCGATGGTTCATCCCAAAGCAGCCTGTCCCCAGGACCCATGTCACCACTGCAGTGCCAGCACTGCACTGCTGCAATGCTGCAGTCCCTCCAGGCAAGGCAGGGGAAAAAATAACATGTGCCAGGGGTTGGTGGGATGCTCATCCAAGCAGGAGTGGCTCCAGCACCATGCCCTGCTCCGACCTTCCCAGGCTCACATGTTTCCTGCAGCCACCAGCCCACCTGAGACGACCTTTACCTACGGTGCAATGCGGGGACATCAGCCGAGCGACGCTCAGGATGTGCACACCCTGCAGACAGAGCTCCCTGACCTTGTCTGCACGAGGAAATACACCAATTCATCTCACCCAGCTTTGGAAGGGGCCTGGGTTGGACAGCTGCAAGCCCTTCCCTGCTGTCGTACAGTGATTCAAGGCCAGCTCGCTGGAAGCGATGCTCGCTGCTGTGTTTCACCTTGCTAACATCCACATCAGGACCTTTGCTAGGCCTGAGGGATGAAAAAAGGACCAAATCTTCCAAAGATATGGAGGAATCTAATTCCTGAGGGCCAAGAACATCATCCCAGATTGGGTCTCCCCGTCCCCTCCGCCCCCTGTGAAGCATATGGGCATCCTCTAGCTCTGTACGATCCAGGGAACATGAGACAGGACAAGATGAGAGGGCTTCTGGGTCAACCTTGGTCTCGTGGAGGTGAACAGATGGGTTTTCTGGTGGGACTGACGTTCTGAAAAGCAATTACACATGAAGATGTCCCCAACAGACTATGCTGTGCTCTGGCCCGGGGCCCAAGTCATCTTGGGTTTGGATTTTAATTAGGGCCATTTTGGGTATCTGTTCTCTACTTCCCTCCAGATAACGATTTAATTATTACAGACGTGTCTTCAAATTAGCAGCTTCCTCAGTGGATTATTCAGCTGGGATCTCCTCAATTACAGAGCCCATCTCACTGCCATCAATAAAAGAGACTGGAGAGCACTAAGGAAAACCGAAACCCTTCCTGGAAAGAGAAACCATGCAAGCACCCATCTCCTAAGCAGGGGCCACTGCCAAGCCCTTCTCCTCCCTCTATCCATATCTCACAGTGGGTTGAGAAGCATCATGGCTGCTCGGGTCCTCCTGCCACCCAGCAGAACACAAGCAGGTGGAGAGTCCAAGAGTGAGAAGGAGAAGGTGATGCACCAGAACGTGGGACACAGAACAGCTGTGGCGTGTCCCCTCTAATGGGACGGCATGTTTAGAGATCCCTAAGGAGAAGGCAGCCAGAGGGACCTGAGGAGGACCCCACTCACTGCCTGTGCTGGAGCTTCCCAACCAGCCCCCATGTTGGGAAGCACTGCAGGGGCAAGGGGAAGGCAGGCGCCTGGTGGGAGCAGGCAGAGGGCAAGGCACAATTCCTGACAGCCAGCCAGGCCTCCTCCTTGGGCTGCGGGTCCTGGCAGGGGCTGTGCCAGGCTCCAGCAAGGCTTAGGATGAAGGCTAAGAGAGACGAGCAGCACCAGCTGCCAAAAAGAAATACCAGACACAGGCAGAGCGAGGGACATGGCGCAGAGAGGGTGAAACCTTCAGAGCATAGCTCTGTTGGTGCCAAGGAGCAGTAACTCACCCACAGACCAGCCAAGCTCCAACTAAATTGCCAAGAGACGAGCTGCTTCCCCACTGCAAGACCTGGGCTGAGCACCTCCACGCCGCAGGGCTGCGGCAAGCTCCTTGGAGCCCAACATGATCCCTCTCCCCATGGCAGGCCAGGGGAGGAGAGGATGTGGCCATGAGGCTCCCCATGCTTTGCCGCAAAGCTCCAACCACACACCAAGACTCCCTTTGGTCCTTTTCCACTAAAGCACATGAGCTTTTCACTGCAGGACCTGCAGGATGTCTCTTGCTGGTAGTGCTGCGGGCCCCACGCTACAGGCAGGGAAGCAGATTCTGCAGCAATCGCTGGAGAAGCGTTGCCACCTCTCCGTGCTGCAATGGTAGCTGGGGCTGCAGCGGGAAATCTCCACTGGCTCCTCTGTCACTGCAGCTCACGATCCAGCACCGGAGCTTAAACCAGCTGCAGCTCCTGCTGCTCCAGGAAGAGCCCTCGAGCACAGCCAAGCATGAGTCTGCAGCTGGAAACACAGCCTGGGTGTCTCAAAACGAGACTAACGCCCCATTTGCGAGGCTAGAGCAGCCCTCCTCCTCCAGTTCCCTGCCTGAACACAAGAAAAGCAGCTGGGCAGAAAAAATAGCCAGGCAGTGCAGCCTGCTTCCCAGCTATCAGGGCCAGGGACACGGACCCCAGGCACTGCCTGCCAGAAGCCAGGGAGCGTTCTGAGCTCTCCACCCCACTGGATTTGCTGAGACCTCCACATTTAAGCGTGAGCGAGGTGAGAGGTGAGGCTGTGACAACACACAAGCCTTTTCAGTTTCATTTCCTTAAGAAACCGGGCTAAAGAAGATGGGAGTGGAAGCGACACAAAAGAGAAAGAGGATATTCATTAACCCGATCAAACCTCCTGGAATATGATAACAGCAGCAATAACAGACACCTCCCCTCTGGCTGAGGACAAAGAAAGGCTTCCCAGTGATGAAGAACAGGAAGAAAATTGGAGTGGAAGAAAGGAAATGATGTCTGAAATGTCAGATGTTATTAAAAAGCCTTTATCTAGAGAGAAATGATGAGCGATGAGAACAGGGACACGTTGGGAAGCCGAGCAGCTGGAGAACAAGTGGGATGGGGAGGAGGCACCCAGGCAGGGCTCTGCTTGTCCCCAACAGCCACCCAGTGCCTGCAGCAGAGGGCTGACTTCTGGAGGCACACACAGGGCAACCTGCAGGGCCGCAGCATCCACAGCTGAGCAGAGCTGCAACCGGTGCCCGCACCAGGGCCTCGCACAGCCCCGCTGCTGGCCAGGGAGAGGAGAGAGGAGAGTGTGGGCTGGATCAGAGTCACGCAGCATTGCGGGCTCTCTGGCTCCCGCAGCAGAGGGAAGGCAGCTCCAGCCCAGGAGGCTCAGCCAGAGCCGCTCCGCTCTGCTTCTTCCAGCACAGGCATAAAGTCCCTCTCCTGCTCGCGCTGCTGAGATGAGCCAGCCCTCCCCAGCCTCTCCGGCGCCTTGCAGGCAGTGAGGCGAGGAGGATGTTTGCAGGCAGGAGCGGCTCGGCCTCCCTGCTGCAGCCTCCCAACTCGGCATTGCTCTCTGCCGCTTCCCTGCGAGCTGTGTTTGCGGGTGACACCCCCAAGGGGAGACCCCGACACGCACAAAGCAAGCTCCCACCCAGCGAGCGCTGGAGGCAGGCACACATGCACTGATCCTTGCCTCAGCTCTGCTTTAACACGCAGGCAGGATGGCCAGAGCTGCCCTCCACCTGACAACATTCGTTTTTCGGAAGAGAACAAGAAGCAGCAGCCAAACCGCACGCGTCTCCCTGCCAGAGCAAGGTCGAGGCGGGCAGGGTGCCGGGAGCTGCGGCTGCACGCAGGATGGACCCTGTTGAACTCAGACCTTCATCTCCAGAGCACGAGATGGAGACAACAAAGCTGTCACAGCGGCCACAGTCACCTTAGCATCCCCCCGGGGCTGCCAGTCTGCACCAGCTGCCCATGGCCAGCCAGCTCTGGGTACCGGTGTTGCTAGCGCCCACCCTGTGCCTGCAAGTCTTTGCAGATGGACAAAAGCTTTGGCTGTCGCCACGCGTGCTGGGGCCAGGGGACCAGCCTCAACCCAAGCGGATGGGGATGGCACTGGGCAGAAGGAAGTCATGCATCGCCTGGGGACGGTCTGCAGCATCTCGTGCTTTGGGGAGCAGAGGCTCAGGCAAAGCTCCACATGTGCCGCTGCTGGTGTCTGACAGAGAGAGATGTCTCTTTCCTCCGCCCCAGCGTCAAAACTTGGATGATAAGCACTAGATTGTTGCCACCACTTTGGGGCTGCCATATTAAAAATAAAAAGTTCTTTTTTTTTTTTTTTTTTTTTTTTTTTTGTCTTTTGATCATCTGCTTGTAGTTAATTTAGTTACAAGAGTTTTGCAGTGACCGTTTTTGGAGATGGCAATCAGAGCATCTCTGCGAGCAGAAACTGCTTTCATTCCGCGTCTCCTTTGTGCTTACATGCATATGAAGAAATGGTGTGTCTTAAAATTAAGCTGAAATAAGCCCCAGCACTGCTGATCACTGCACGGCTCTTCGCGAATGCTGGTGTCGCTTTCAAATCACACGTCGTCAATAAATCTAATTCCAACTGCCCTGCAGCAAATGGCATCAGCCTGCACTTTGAGATCTCCCCCACACGTACTCCTCCTGCCTAAAAATACCAGCGCTTTAATTCTCAAATGACTTGGCTATTGTACAGCCACCATTTTTTTTTTTAAATATTGCTGCATGGCTCAGTGCAGGACATCTGTTACGCTACAAAGGGTGAAATTCTGCTCTTGAGATCTGGTGTTTAAATAATGCAGCAGCTCTGTCAATCTTCAGGGGAAATGAGCATTTATTACTTTCGCTCTCTGCAAGGCATCCTACTCAGGGTGTTTGGGGAAGCAGCATCCAGGAGGGGACACTCATCTCTGATGTGCCACCTCCACATTGAGCAAAATACACCCCCAAACTCATCCCATCACCAAAGAGATGGGCCCTCAGCTGTTGCCAAGGAAAATGCCTCCGTTGCTGGTGAGCTCCCCAGGCACGCTGGCAGCAACCAGCCAGGGCTGCTCCTGTCGCAGGGCAGGGCACACATGGATCTCAGACAGCAACACGGACAAAGCAAACTGGCTGGAAGGAAAGACAACCCCTATCAGGAAAGACGAGCCTTCTGGCGAGGGGAGCCTGCCATTGAACATTTAAAGGGTTAAGATAAGCGAAGCCACGTTGTTGTGCATGGTGATGGGGGACCCTAGAGCTCCTGCTCTGTCCCCAGCATCACAAGGATGCGGGCACCCAGCCACTGCAACGCCAACAAGGAGCAAGGACTGCAACGGTTCCCAGGCAGATGGGAATCTCCAGGACTTCCACCCCTCAGCCCTTCAGCACAGCCAGCTTTTCCAAGTGGCAAAGCAGCCCTGGGCGTTTTGCTTGCTTAACATCACCACGGGTCCTTGAGGGGCTTTGGGTTTGTCCAGCATGCACCCCAAAACCAGGCCTGAGGCAGACCCACAGCCTGGCTGGGTTCTCCTGTGGACAGTGCCAGGATTTCAAAGCATGATGCTTCACCTCACCCCAGGGATGCCGGGCTCGGACCCACACACCCTAGCTGTGGGGCTCTGGCTGGTTTTGAATTCTCTGGGCAGGCTCGTAGGACCCTGAGCCATCCAGGTACCTCATGAGCTCACTCCCCAAAATGAGAATGTCATCTTGCAACCTCATCCGGAGAAATCACACTCTCACAAGGTATTCGAGTGTATGTGGGACAGTGTGGGACCAGAATAACTTCCTCTCCTGCCTGATCAGTGTGTGAATAAATCAGCTACAGCCAGAAATAACCTCTGGACCTTTTTGCACTCCTTCCTGCAAAACAGCTGTGGGGGAAGCTACAAAGAGGCTGAGGTCTGGTTGGTACGGCTGCCAGGTACTGGATTACAGGGAAGATTAACTGAGTGTTTGAGGGTGCAAACTTTGTAAGAGCCCATCTCTCTCCTCACTGTCTGCAACCTCTGGCACCAAACGTTCTTGCATGAGGAATAGTACCAGGCACCACTAGGAAGATTAAGGGCTTCAGATCAGGTTTACAACACACACGTTAATGCCTTGGCAAGGCTATAAACACCTTTCCTGAGTCTGGAAACCAGAAAGGCCAGGCTTTGGCAGGAGAGGCTCCATCCCAGGATAGACTCACGAGGCTCCTGAACAGATAAGCAGACGGGGAGCAGCACGGCCAAGTGTTGCCCCTTCCCGCGATCCCACCACCCCACGGCCAGCCCAGCTCCCACCTCTTGGCTACCAAACCCTCCGAGCACCTGCTTGCCAGCAGGGGAGGCAAAACCCATCTCTAACTACAGAGACAATTCACTTCTCCCAAGAAAGAGTGGAAAACAGAGCTCTGAACCAGCAGCATGCCTGGAGGATGAGCAGCAGTTTGGGACTGGTCCTTTCTCCCCGAGGCTGCCCCTGTCTTGACCTGGCCACTGCTGCTCTCCCCTCCAGGAGGATGGGTGCCAAAAGCATCCCTCCCTGCTGCACATCCCCGTTCAGAGAAATCAGCTGCACGCTGCTCAGGAGGCTGCAGAGGAGGCAGGCATCACATCAGGCAGCAAAACGCCCTGGGAACTGCCCTCTCCTGGAAATCAGTTGCAATGGGCAGGCGGACGAGAGACATAAGCTCTCAGCTGTCACTTGTTTTCTTTTTTTTTTTTTTTTGATGCAATTAAAGGAAGCCACCCAGCCGGTACATCCTTACGCCTGCTAAGAGATGCGTGGAAGAAATTGAAAAATGGGAGCTGAAAAAAATCTGCATTTCAGACAAATTCCAGCCTTGTCAGTCCTGCAGGATTACTGCACTGGAGACAGCGACCTGTGAGCAGATTTAAAGCACCAGGATGGAGATTCAGGAAAGGAAAAGGAGACTTTGAGGTGACAGGGTCAGGCCCCTCCTGGCCCCTGACTTCCAGCCCTGTCTGTGGAGAAGTGTTGACACCCAGCTCCTGGATCCCTCCACCTTTGGGATGGAAACCACTGCCCTCCGGTGCTGCACAGCAGCAGGCCTGGCTGCTCCCAGCACAGTTCTGCACAAAAACGAAGGAGAGAGATGAAAACCCACTTCATTCCTTAGGGCGTCCTCACCACGCAACCTAAGCTGATGGCTTTATGATGTCCCTGCAAGCATTTCAACCTGCTTGACCACAGCACAAACCGAATTAAAATCCAATCACGTCAGCAAAACTTCTGGAACCGCAAAGGGCTCGGAATCTTTTTCACTACTTCTGCTCCAGATGGGCCCCGATGCAGACCTGTCCCCCGCAGTTGTTCAGTGTCTTTTGTCCCTGCCTCCCCCGCAAACGCCGACTCGTGTGAGCACAGTGTGCGCACCCACACGCACACCCACCTCCGGGCCTTTTGGCATTGGTCGCTCACGCAGCAGCCCTTCGTGCACCAAAAGCTCCTACCACAACCCTCGGGAGCCTGGCCAAGGCTTGGACCCACCTGCAGAGCCCACATCACTCTCAGCCGCAGCTGACCACTGCACCCACGCTCGACATGTCACTGTTCACACAAAGCATCTGTAAGGTGGGGGCTGTTACTGCATTTAACACCACTCTTGGAAGGAAAGATGGGCAGAGGATCCAACCTCCTCCAGTTGAGGGCCTGGAGACCTCGCAGCTCACTTTCGGGAACCATCTGGGAAACTTCAGACTCAAAGCGGTCTTTAGGAGGAAATTAATTGTAAAATAAGGTTTTAAGGTTTGCTAAAGAATTCAGTACCTTTCTGCATCGCTGCAAGACACCAAATGGCACCCGCAGGCAGCGGACAGACTCACGCCAAAGCTGCTCCCTTGTCCCCAGGAGCAGAGACCTCCGCCAGCATCTCCAGTCGAGTCCCAGCTTGAGCAAAGCACCCTGCAAGGCTCTAGGGCTGTGTCCCCCTTTGGCCACCCAGCACCACACAACCTACCACTCCCCGCTTGCATTCACTCAGCCCCCTCCCCACACCAACACACTGCTCCCCAACCCCATCACCCAGAGAGGGCAACACTGGCACTGCAGGCCCTCGAAAGACGCAGAGGTGGAGGTTTTCAGGGTGTTTTTCACTCCAGGCACCCTCTGAGAAGATCAACAACAAGGCAGGGACCCAAACCTCCCGCAGGTTTGATCCCTCAGCATCTGCACTTCAACTGCTGGTGAGTGCCAAGGCGCAGTCGAACCAAGCCCCTGGAGTAGAGCGAGACCCATCTGAGCTCACTGCAAAGCCAGAAAGCCACACGGAGATGGAAGAGTCATTTAATCCCACATCTGCCAAGCCACAGCTGACCCAGCCTCCCAGAAAGCCAGACCCATCCATCCGTCCCACCACCGATGCCTCGGGAACCTGCCAGTTTGGGGGCTCCCCGCTGTCCTCCAGCTGGTGGCAGAGGTGCTGGACAGCCTAGGAGCCAGGCAGGAAGGGACTGGAAGTCTGCTGAAAGGGAACGCAGCCGGCACCGAAGCCAGAAAGTCATCTGTGCACCTGAGCACTAGCCACCTGTGCTCGTGGCTCCCTGACAAATCTCCAGGAAGACCCTGGACATCAGTCCCACCTCTCAGCCAGCACAGGGACCAACACATCACAGCATCCTCAAGGGTAGAAGAACATCAGAGCCACAAAGACGCCAGATTTCCAACTCCCCTCCATGCAGTACCACAAGCAAGAAGCTCCCAAACCATACAGGCACGGTCATCCAGGTACCAAACTGCAGCTCACACCTTGCCTCCCTGCCAGCTCGGTGGTGTTAAACCCACCCCAAGAACCTCATTCCAGCGTGTAAGCAGATAGTGGCGAATGAGCTTAAGTGAATATTTTGCCAGCACCAACTTGGCCAAAACCGGGGCGTCCCCAGAAGGTTTTTCACGGTTTTAACAAAACCCAGCTTCCTAAGCCAATTGCAGATATAATGATGCAATTTGGGGGATAAACAAGGCCCTGAAGGGCTGGTGTTATTCAGGAGAAAATCACAGTGTCTGGAGGCAGCTTGCCATGGCTGTGCTGAGACGGCACTGGCCGACAGGAGGATGGGAACCAGTGTGAGCACAGCTGGAGGCAGCCAGGCTGGCTGGCTGCTCGGTGGGCTGATCCAGCCCTGGGCTCAGGGAGCATCCGCTCGGTGCTGAGCTCAGGACCAGCCCCGCAAGCATCCCCACGAGCTGGTCCAGCCCTGAGCTTGGAGCCAGGCGGATGCTCAAGGGCTGATTCAGCCCTGGGTGGATTCTCACAGGCTGGAGACAGCACTGAGGGAGGCAGGAAGACACGGCGCTGGGAAATCAGAGCAGAAGGCTATGAGAAAGGATCTCATCATCAGGATGTCTCAACATAAGGTAGGAAAATGGGGGGCAGAGGTGCAAAGGAATAGCTTGGGACCACAGTGGGGGGCTGCGTGAGGCAGAGGGCAGCTGGAAAGCAAGGAATCCCCCTCCCCACTCCTGGGTTACAGGAATTGCTGCCCCCCTGTTCCCTGCAGCCACGGGGGGAGATGTGGCCACCCCTTCATCCCTCCTGTCCGCGCATGCAGTGGGGACCAGGCAGCCCCCAGCCTGGGCTCTGTGCTGCAGGGGGCACAGCAATCCCTCAGCTCAGATACCCAGCCTATGAGTGATGCCGGGGGGGGCAGCAGATCCCCTACAGCCCAGCCTGGGGGTGAGGATGACACTCCCAGACTCAGACTCTACCAAAGGGAATGGGGATGCTCAGCACACCCCTGGCTCCCTCCAGGCGGCAATGGGGTGGGGGACAAAGCACCCCCAACCTGCAGCACCTCCTCCCGCATGGCCCTTGGGGGCAGCACATCCCCACCTGCCACGGCGATGCAGAGCATCCCCAGCCCAGTCCCACCGCGGGTGACAGCGGGGAGCGAAGCCCCACCGGCCCAGCCCCACGGGAAGATGCAGAGCATCCCTCGGGGTGCCAAAACGGGGGGAGCTCCCCCGAGCAGCCCCACCGGGTGGATGCACAATAAGGGCTGAGCATCCCCTGCCCGACCCCACGGGGGGGCGACGGGGGCTGAGCATCCCCCGCCCGGCC
>VXAV01002367.1:423845-447748 GCA_013399715.1 Alectura lathami | reverse complement strand
GGGGGATCGCGGGTGGGGAGAAGCGAGGCCTCTCTCCGGCGGGTGCTGTGGGGCGGGGAGCCAGCCCGGCGTGCCGAGTGGGAGCCCTGGGGTCGGGGGAGGTGGGCTGGGCTGCGTGAGGAGAGCTGCTCCGCGCTGGGGGGCGCTGGGTGCCCCGTGGTGCTGCGGGCCCGCTGCTGGGGGCTGCTCTCGCCGGGTGCCTCCTGCTCGGCCCCGTGGAGAGCATCCCCTTGAGGAGGGGTGGTGCCTCTGGCACCTTCTCCCCCCCTGGCTGTAAGCTGTAATCCCCTGACGCCCTGTCTCCCGGCTCTCCCGCAGTGACGGTGGCGGATTACGCCAACTCCGACCCGGCCGTCGTGAAATCCGGACGGGTGAAAAAAGCCGTGGCCAACGCGGTGCAGCAGGAAGGTGGGTGCGCCGGGAGCCTCCCTGGGCAGCGTGGGGGTGGGAAGGCTGCCTGCCCGTCCTGCCAGCCCTTGGGCTGCGGGGCTCCCCTCCATCCCCGTGGCCTGAGGAATCTTGGTGTGGTTTGATGCCTGAAATGAGTCTGCATTTCTCTGTCGGGTGCTTACGATCCTAGGCAGGGTGTTTTGCAGAAAGCCAGCTGCAAGTCCAACGAGAATTTGCTGAGTCTTTGTTAGCACCTTAAACAGAAGCCCTTTTCCCCACAGGGTATTGGTGTTACCTCCTGTTTGAAGAGAAAACCAAAAACAAACAAAAAAACACCACAAAAACATAAAAGACTTTACCTCATGGAAGATTATGAATAACTTTATTACTAAATAAAATTATTTGAGATGGGAATAATGGTAGCTCTGGCAAATTGATCTTCTGAGAGTGTTGCTGTTGTTTCCTTGTATAAGCGAGCGGTTTCCTGAGAAGGTATTGCAGTGTTGTGTTACCTACTTCCTCCTTGGTTTCTAGCTGCTGAGAGTAATGGGAACGTTCTGGACTAACACACCCTGCTTGCCTGAGAGCAGTCAGCGTTTAGGATTCGGCTCCTGAGTGTATGCTCAGGGTTGGCTGGAGGTGGATGGTACTGCATGGGCAGAGGTCTCGTGTTGCGCCCTCTCCCTGTTGCGTCTCCTGTTCGGCCTTGTGTAGCCTCTTCATCTGAGGCAGTGCTGAGCTTCAGCTTCACAGCAAGCTGTGTCATCTTTTCCTTCTTTCCCCCCACCCAAGTCCTTGCATCGCCTGCCCTGTGCATCCCTTCACCCCTCTCCTGACACCCTGTGTCCTGTTTCTGGTTCACCCTCCGGCTGTCCAGGTGACTCCAGGTCGCAGCAGTTCCCTGCCCACCACTTTCTCAGGTCTTTGCAGAATCTCTGGGGCTTCCCCCTCCTGATAACTGATCCTCAGCTCTCTCCTCCCCGCCCTGGGGCTGTCCTACAGCCTTATCTGGAGTGGTCAGCCATGCTGCAGCTTGACAACAGGCAGCTGGGAGGTGATAGCCCTTGCATGGGGAGCTTTGGCCTCGCTCGCCTCCTGTCTTGCTGGCTGCCTGCCTGTAGCTGCCAGGGGGCGGGGAGGGGACCAAAGGCCAGGTGGAATTTTCCTGAGCTTTTTTTTTCCCTTCCTACCCGCCCCCCCAGGGACAGGGCGGGTTTGACTGCCGTTGGAGAGGAGGGTGCCTCTCTGGCAAGGTTACGATGCAGCGTGACTCAGTGTGTGCAGGGACTTGTGTTGTCAATTCAGGTGTCATGTCGAGCTTTCCTTCCTGGAGTGTGACAGCGTCTTTTTCTAAACCCCCTTTCCAAGTCCTGAGCTGTTGTTGCTTTCTCTTGCTTGGCTATATTTGATGTCGTGACTTTCTGTCGTGTGTTGCCATCTGCTTCTACTCCTTTTTGCCTTATAGAGAGGGCAGTGCTGTTACAGTGTGAGGGATGCCACTGCCATGAGTGCGTGCAGTTTACAAACAAAGTAAACTATGCAGGGTATGGCAGAACTCGTTTGGCAAAGCACTGCACTTCCTCTGCTGTGGCCAGAAACCAAGCGATGCAGTCCCTCTTCCTGAATTGCTCAAGCTCTGTCTTAAGACTGTCTTTCCATCTGCCCTGTTTCCGTTTCAGAGCCTTGCTCTGTGGTTAGGAAGCAGAACACCTCCAGCCTAGGTTTATTTATGGTCAGTTCCTGATTTATTTATTTATTTTTATTTTATTTTTCTGCCCCTTACGTCTTGCTCTCTGCGGTTCTGCTGACTGGATCTGCAATGTGTAAAACCTTCCAAGGGTTCAGTTTGCGTGGTTAGAAAAGTTCCAGCAGTGCAGACCTGTGGGGTGGCCAGGTGCCTCTTGATAGAAGTCCTTTTCTTCATCCACGCCCATTAGGTTGAAATTCAGCTTTCTTGAACGTGTGTGACCCTGAATCTTGGGCTGTTTGCAGTGTTTGCAGTGCTGTTGTAAGGCTGTGCTCTTTATGACAGTGCCTCATGCAGCTGGAACCCAGGACTGCGCCGTTCTTTTTCAAGACAGTCATGTTACTTCCTCACATGTGGATTTTTCTGCCCTAAGAAGCCCTCAGTTTATGGACCAAGTTTTAAAAATCATATTTCCTAAGGGTGATGTGTCTAAATATCTCTCCAGAGGCAGCACAAGAAAGGCTGCCTTTACTTGCTGTTTTCCTCACTAGGCCAGAGTCTTTTCACTCAGTTCTAGTGTAAGGAGCTGTGTGCTTGGCTCTGGGTTGTACTGCTGATGGACGCCTGTCTTCAGCCACAGAATCTCTTTGAACTACGCCTTCCTTCATGGTGAGCAGGGAACAGTTGGAGCCTGGGTGCTGGCTTTACACGGGCTGAATGGTGGCTACGCAGGGGGGCTCTGTGTGCCGGGCGACCAGGCAGCGCTGCTGGAGCATGTTTTATTTGGAGTTGTGAACAGCTTCAGCTCAACCAGTGCTGGTGACCATCCTCCTTGTTCCTTCCTTTAAACAAGAGGCTGAATAATTATGTCCGCAGCTCACTCACCTGTGCTAATCTCGCTCTGGCAAGGTAATCCTGAGGGCTAGGATTTACCTGCGTCACCAGAAGGCTTTAATGCAGTTCTGTTGCTTCTTAGCAGTGGCTCTGGTTCCACTGAAGTGTCTCCTGAACTTGGATCACCTTTCTCTATCTGCTGGCATACTTACCTTGACATTGCTTGTCGTTCCAGTAAAATCCCTCTGTGGCTTGGAAGCTTCCTGTGTTCCTTCTGAGGAAGTCCTCTCCGTATCAGGAGAGTCTTGTGACAGCAGCGATGAAATGGACACGAAGGAAAGCATCAACGGGCGAGGTGCAGCCAGGAAAAAGAAGAGCAAAAGGCACAAAGGTATGGCCGCCAGCTTCTCCTGGGTGCTCTGCGTGCATTTCCTCGGGATCTTTTGCATGTGTGACTGCTGTTTGCAGGCTAGTCGTGTGTCTCTTCAGGGCATTGTGTAAAAAATAATAATAATTAAAAAAAAAAAATGCCAAGAGTTAAGTCACTTTACCTCGTTTCTCCTGAGGAATCTGCTGTGACTCAGTCAGTGGTGTTGTCTTTTCACTAAGGCAGAGCTTTGTGCATGAAATTAAAGCTTAAGAGCTTGTTGCTTTCAGCAAACTTCTCTCAGCCTTGGAAAACTAATGCTGCTCTCGGGAAGAGCTGTGAAACTTTGCCCTAGGACATGGGTTACAGTTCCTCTTTGAAAGCATGTAGGTGAAAGCAGGAGTTGGCTTTGGGAAACAGACAAACAAACAATTGGTGCCCTGATGCATTTATTGGCAGAATCCAGGCTGTTTTCAGGGTGTTTCCAAGGCTGCAGCTTGTTACAAGTGGGGTTAGAGGTTTTTTTTTCAGCAGCTGAGTGAATCTGGCCCTAGTGGCATCACAGTAAATTAATTCTGCTGTTGTAGCCTTCAGCAATTACACTTTGTGCGACCACATGGAGAGCAATGTGCAGCACAGTCTGAACAGACTGACCTGCTGCACTGGGAAGAAAATTTGTTAAGAACAAATTTTAACTTGGTTCCTTGTCCTTAAGGAAGGCCTAACTTGATTGCTACACAAATTAGTATCAGAATTAATAAACATCCTTTAAGGCCTGTACATGCAGAGCACTCCTCTGGGGTGGGAGCTGAGTCTGTCCCAGCCCCGTGTGGGCATGGCTACCGTAAATCCAGTGGTGCAGGTAACCTGGAGCAGTTATCACAAGATAAGGTGCCCTGGCACCTTCAAGTTCCCAAACACCTCCTTTATGCCACTTGTTTAAAAACCTTACAGCTATTTTTTTTTTCTGTCAGCAATTTGTACAAGCTGTAGGTTTTCTTTCTCTTAGTATTCCTAGTGCTCAGTGTTGTTCAGCCATTTGCGTTCCATTCAGACTATTTTATCTCCTGAAGATGGAGCAATGTCCGTGTTAAATGTGGTGCTAGCTTGAAAACCCTGCGGGAATCAAATGAGTTTGTGAACGTGTGCAGCCTGTGCAGCAGCAATGAACGATGGCATATATCCAGCCAAGGGACCGTGCAATGTTTGCCCAGATGGACAAGAGCTAACCAAACCAGCAGCAGTGGCAGTGAAGTTGTCTCTGGCTTGTTCAGACGGCCGTGTTCATGTACACCTTCCAGTTACTCCCCCCACACTAGCAGTATTAAAGCACATGGCCCTAGATGTGAATTGAAGAAGAATTTCTTCGTTAACACTCGTGCATTCATTGCATTTAGAAAATCCTGATGGTGGTGGTGGAGAAGAATATCCCATTGACATCTGGCTGCTGCTGGCCTCCTACATTCGCCCTGAAGACATCGTCCGGTTCTCTCTGATTTGCAAGAAGGCCTGGACTGTGACTTGCACTGCTGCCTTTTGGACCAGACTCTACAGAAGGTGAGACTCTAGAGAATGTCCTAACTACTTGTAGGAGGCTTCAGCAGTGACCAGTTCTCTGCAGAGCTGTAAATAAGAGAATATTTCCTTGCAGGCTAGGGAGCTTCATGTTTGCATATTGACATGGTGGCGTGAGCCTCATCTGGGGAGGGGCTGTGGTGTACTGCACCTGCTTTGAATCTGGAAGAGGATCTGTCTGTGGCATGTTCCCATATGCTTTCTGAAAGATCTCAAAGCCTTGTGCACTTGTCTGCTTGCCAGGGCCTACACACTCCTGTTTGTGATGATGAAGTGCTGGGAAGTTGCTTACAGTGAGGTCAGAGCCATTACCTCAAAGACACTGGCAGAAACCTGCCTCAGGCTCTGGTCACGGGCACCTTCCTGTATTTAGGGTGCCATGAGAGAAACTGATGCATTTAGGAGCAGTCTCAGTGACAAAAGTAAGGTATAAATTAAGTTTTTTTAAAAAAATTCCCTAGCAAATGCTCCTTTGGCATGTTTTCTCTGATCAGAGTGGCTCTCGAGCCCCAGCTCACAGACTGCTCAGGTGGTTTATCTGCAAGCGTGCAGCTCAGCTAAAATGAGTCCTAGGGAACCTGCACGCATCTGTGGGCCTCTGCACACCCTGCAACCGAGATACTGTTTGGGCAAACAGCCTGCAAGGGAATTACTGGGGAACTGTGGCATCGTGTACCTGTGGGCATGCTGGAGACCTGCCTGATGCTGTCCAATAAAACCCGAGCCAACAGCGGGTCCCGTGATCGACCAGATGTTTGTTTTCTCCCAGTGCTGATCTCATCTCTCTCTTCTAAACGTCTCTGGCGTTCTGACCTTTGGTTTGAGCTGGGTTTGCCCTTGGCTTTTCAGGCACTACAGCCTGGATGCGTACCTGCCCCTCCGCTTGCGGCCGGAGTCCATGGAGAAGCTGCACTGTCTCCGCGCGTGCGTCATCCGCTCCCTGTACCACATGTACGAGCCTTTCGCCTCTCGAGTCTCCAGGAATCCAGCTATTCCAGACAGTACTCCCAGCACTTTAAAAAATTCCAGAGTAAGTGGAATCACTGAGGAGGTGGGGTGCCTGAGGTGTTTCTTTTCTGGTTTTGGTTCTCTTTCTAGAAGGAAAATAGGTGATGTTTGGAATCACAGAACAGCTGAGGTTGGAAGGGACCCTGTGAGATGGCTGAGCCCAAACTTCTGTGTGAAGCTTGGGGTTAGGATTAGCTTGGACTAGTAACTTCTAGAAGGGTATTGGTTCACCTGTATCTTTATAGTTGCTCCTGCAGAGGGTTTTGCTTGTTCTAGGTTCTACCTCAACAGCTTTGTGTCAGCAAAGAGAGCCACTTGCATCACTGAATGTCAGAACTGTTAGGGGTGTTTGTAGCTCTTCCCTCCTCTGTTGCAAATTTGTTGCTGAAAGGAGGTTGCAGCAGGGTCAGCTTCTACATCCTCTGCTTTATTCGGACGCTGCCTGCCAGAATACATCTTCACTCCATGGCAGACATCCGGAGAGATCAGGAGGAACACTGATAGCTGCTGGAAGGGAATCATTTCGTGCCACATTCCTGTAGGTCATGCATCATCTTTGGTTTCTGAGCGAGAGAGGGCAGTGACGTTGTGAGCATGGCAAACGTGCAGAGTGGATGCCTGCTTTTGAGGGGCTGCGGTCGCGTAGGGCTGGAAGGGGTTTGTCACTGGTGTGGGCAGGCAACTCCCCTTGCTGTCAGAGCTTGGAGCTCTTGTGTATCCATTCCTCTTTAGTTGCTGTTGATCATTAACTCAGACATGCCTGTGTTTCTTGCTTGGTTTTAACTTACAACTGGCTGGTACTTTGTGAGCAGCTTAAGCAACAATGAGAGTTCTCCACCCTTCAAATCCAAAAGCCTGTTGAAAGAGGCTTTTGGAACCAAACTGAAGTGGCTTTGGTTCAACAGTTGTGCTTTATTTTTCATGTGGAATAGATCAACCCCATCTATCTGCGTGCCACATCCCTTCTTTCTTCCTTCCTCTCCCAGGACAAATCATCATCCTGCTTAGGGAACGTGGTGCAGTAACACAGCAGATGGTGCTGCAGAGCAGGAGAAAAGCGCTTAGTTCTGTGTGCAAAGTTGTGTCTCTACATCCAGAGCTCTTCATCCTCTTCTTGATTCCCCAGTTGAGGTGTCATCCTTCTTAAAAAAAATAAAAATAAAAAGCAAAACGTTTCTAGGAAATGCCAGCTTAGCTGCAGCCCTTCAGAGTCTCACTCCTCCCGGGGCACTCCTGCTGCTGGGGTCTGGCAGCGTGGCTGCAGGAGCCAGCAGCCCCCATGTGGTGCTGGCAGGATCTTGGATGTGTTCACGCTGACATCATAACGGCTTTGGTGCCCACTGCTGGTGCTTTACTAACAGTCTGGGGAAGGCTCTTGAAGGGCAGTCTTTTACCATTCAGCTTTTAAAAAAAGGAAATTAAATGGTGGCAAGGCTTTGTTCAGAGCAGTAGACATCTGACCTAACCCCTTGGAGCAGGAAAGAGCCATTGCAGGCCCGGTCTTGCTGTACTACTGCCTTGCAAGACGCTGAGCTCCACCTGTGTTACTGTGCACTGAGAGGCCTGAGCACAGTGGGTGTGGAGGAGGATCTGACTTCCTTCCCCTGTTCTGGCTTCCGTGGGCTCTGGTTCTACCTTTTACGGGTCGTTGCAACTAATGGCAGATGCCTCTGTAAGCTGCATGTGGCAAGAGGAGACCCTAGTCCCCCATGTTACCAAATCTAGCTTTTCCTCTTTAATTTCCTTTTTTCTTTCCCTAGCCTAGCTTGTGTGGGACACTGGAGCCGTTATGGTGTCAGCAGAAGTGTTTGCCCTTTAAAGACACCCCCCTTATTTTTGGTGGAGCGGCAGGCCGTGCGGCGCGGCTGGAGGGCAGGACGGCTGACCCGTGGACATCATCCTCTGCCCCTTAGGAGGTACTGACCATTTTGTGCTTCACTACTTGCCGTGACCAAACCAGCTGCTAGACCAGGCTGCCTGGGCAGGTGGACTCCAAATGCCACCAGTGGTGGAGTTAAACTCGGCAGCATCGGCTGCGCACCTGAGCTGAGAAGGATCTGGAGGTTGTTACTGCTGTCCAGAGCTGAGCACTGCCCCCTCTCCTGCCAGGTGGAGGTTACCTGGTGTATGTTTCTGAACCCCAGAGCTATGTTGGTCGCCTCATGAGGGCTGTTGAGAGAAGTGTCCTGCTGATGGAGTTGAAGTAGGGGGTCCTGTGTCACCTGTTGGCACTAATGACAGAGGATGGCCCTGGCTTTGGCTCGTTTGGGGTTGCTCTGTGCTGGATTTAAGCTGTGTGCCTCCCCCCGCGACCAGCCAGGCCTTCTCGGTGCATCATGGTGGCATGTGGTCAGGAGTTGTTGTCTTCACCAATCTCATTCTTCCTCTTCCTGCTGACGCGGCTAGAAGGACCACATAAGACCAGCAGTGGTGGGCTGGCATCTGTGGTGTGGAAACAGCGGTGTGTGGGCTGCCTTGCCAGGTTCTCTTCTTGGCTGTTGAAGGGTGGTTGCTCCCCCTCCTGGTTTCAGCCCAGCAGTTCAGCTGAGACCCCTGCTAGAACGAGTGCTGCATGCTGGGGTGGCTCCTGTGGACCGTGCAGGGATAACTATTGAGCTGGAGGGCAGTGCTGCTTCCCTCTGGTGTTCTAGGAGGGCTTTTTCTCCATTCCTTTCACAACAGGAGCAGCAGGTTGATTAAACTACTAACCTGGCAGCGCTTTTCTGCTCTGCAGTTTGCCAGTCAGTGCCTAGTGATGTCAGGACCTTCCTTTGACTCTAAAGTGGCTTCGGACCTTTCTCATCTGTCGCCTCAAAGGTCACACATCAGTCTTTGCATCTCCCTCTGGATTCTCTCCTTCTTGATCCCTGTTCTGTTTGAAGTTGTTTCTTTACTTGGTCTTACTTGGAGTCTGGTTTACTGGGAGTTGGTGGGGAGCAGGTGAATCTGTACCACCCGTCCCTGCCGTGTGAAAGGGACAAATTGTGCAGAGGTTTGGGTTCAGCAAGGCAGTGGCTACGAGCTGTGTCATCCTCTGTTGCATGATGACTTGGTCAGCTTGAGCCTGGGAGTCCTGAGCTGCTGGGTGTGTTTTTTGAACATCATTAATTTAAGTAAATGTCTCCTAATTGCTCTGTGTAACTTTGTTTGTAATTAGAAGTCTTAATGCTTTGCTAAAACTTATTTGAAGTGGTGTCTCCACAGGTGTCATAGTTGTGTGTTTCTTTTTTTCTACCTCAGTGTCTGCTTTTCTGGTGCAAAAAGATTGAAGGGAACAGACAAGAAGCAATGTGGGAATTCAACTTCAAGTTCAAAAAGCAGGTACGAAGGCTGAGCTGTCATGGATGAAGAACCAGAATGCCTGTGCCTTCTTTGAAGAAGTGATGATTTTTCTGTGTGGTGGAAAGGTGGAGACATTTTTATGAGTTCAGACAGCAGTGGGAACTCTGAATCCCTTGGTAAACTAAAACACATTCTGAAAGAAGCACTCTGTTTTCACTCTGCATCACCAGGACGTTTAGAATCCTGTGTTTTTATTTTTGCATTTGGTGTTTCTTTCCCTCATTGCTCCACCGTAAGATGTGGATCGTTTGTCACCCCAAATACTCTGACCTTTGGGTCATCACTACCCATTGTCCCCAGAGAGCAGACTGTTTGAGTGGCCAAAGGGTGGGCCTGCACCTGAAGCTGCTTGCTTTACCATTGGGAGGATTTCCCCGGGAAGCGAAGCAAGCTGATGCCCGCTAATGAAAAACCTCCACTAGTGGATCTGGGGCTGCTTAAGGCAGCCTTGGGAATTCTGCAGCTTTCCTTCTAAAGAAATGGTCCTTCAGGCTCCTTGTCCTGAATGGAGGCTTTTTGTTGTTCACGTAACACTGTCCACGTGTGTGGGAACGTGGTGAGAACCTGAGACGAAGCCAAACTCATCACAGGTTCCTGCTTAGCTCCGTGTCTCTCTTTCTTTCCAGTCTCCCAGATTTAAGAGTAAATGTTGCAAAGGTCTTCAGCCCCCCATCCAGTACGAAGAAGTCCACTCGAACCCTGACCAGGATTGCTGTCTACTGCAGATCACCACCTTCAACTTCATATTCGTGCCAATAGTCATGGGTATGACGTTTACCTTGGTAAGTGCTGGAGGTGTCTGCCACGCAGCCCTTGCAAACTCCCACAAACTCGGCCCCAGGCAGAAGTGTGTGTCAGGAAGCAGCAGAGCAGGTGTGGTGGAGCATGGGACAGCATGGGTGTCTGTTCCTGCAAGTCCCATAAGTTCTTCCAGGTGTGACCAGTTCTTCCTTGGGGTTGCCAGCCAAAGAGCTGGTTTGGAGTGAAACTCTCCCGAAGCACCCCAGCTGTGTACAGCTCAGAGTTGTTAACAGTTCACTTTTCGATTATTTTTTAATTCTGCTATTTTTTCATTGCTTTGATTTTCAGAAATGGAATTTTTTCTTCCTTTCAGCTGAATAAAACAAGCAGTTAAATCTAAGCTGCTTTGTGGAAAACTTACCCACAGGGAGTCATTCCTTCTGGATCATTCTGTATTGTAAACGCTGACGTAGCCAAAAAGCAGCAATCCCGATACCCGGTGTCAGCGACCAGCCTGCAGTCACAGCTCCCTGGAAGCAAACAAATGCTTCTAGAGTGCCTGCCTCCTACAGCACCTCCCTCTCTCTCTTCTTGCAGTTCACCATCAACGTGAGCACGGACATGAGGCACCACCGCGTGCGCCTGGTCTTCCAGGACACCCCGGTTCGCGACGGCAGGAAGGCGCGCCTCGAGCAGGGGGTGCAGGTGGTGCTGGACCCTGTGCACAGCGTCCGCCTTCTGGATTGGTGGCACCCCCAGTACCCCTTCTCCCCGAAAGCTTAGCGCCCTCCGGCAGCCAGCGGGGGACTGAAGCTGGTGGGCTGGCTGAAGAAAATTCCTAGGAACCAGGAAATCCTATTTTTTTCTGAAATAAATTCCGCAGCCTCCTTGAGAGTGGTTGGAGCTACTGAGCTAGTCTGTATGTACATAACTTCTGGTCAGTGATGAGCAGAGCTGAGCGTGAAGCAGAAACTCTTTGTAAACACTTTTATGTAAAATCCCCGTTTTATGATTTGAAAGGAGCTCCCTGGAACTGTGCATTTAAAATCCTTTTGGTGCTAACGGAGGTTGTCCTGTTTTCTGTTCTTCAGGAAGAAGCAGGAAGTTTTGCTTTCCAGCTTTAATACGACCAGAAACTATTTCCAAACAAAATCCGTGGCTTTTTTACTGTCACATGATTGCACTGAAACGGAGTGTGATGATATTTCAGAGTCTGAGAAGCAGTAAGCAAAGCAGCAGTTATGCTGATTCACAGTCCAGCACATGCTTTTTTTTGTTTGTTTGTTTAAAGCATAAACAATCAAAGGAATTATTTCAAAGAGCACTTGTAAGGCAGAGGTTTTTCTCAAATGTAAAGATATTCCAGGTTCTCATGGTGATGTTCCCCTTTGGAAAGAAGATCTAAGCTTTTAAAGCCAAAAGGTGCTTTTCAGAGAAGACAAACGGAGGGAGGGGAGATGCAGGGTACGAACTAAACCACCTGGAGCAGTTGTGAAGGACTCCAGTCTGTGTCTTTTGTCAGAGCAGTGGAGCAGTGTTGGCTTGTTGGCACTGGAGAGCCCAGAAGCAGTCAGCAATGTAGCTCCTGACTAAACAAAGCGATTGCCATGAGGAAAGAACAAGCCCTGAAACTTTCTGCAGCTGCTCTGGATTTCTTGTTAGAGTCACAGGACATCCCAAGTGTGGGAAGGGACCTGCAGGGGTCCCTGAGCCCTGGCCCCACCCAGCACCACCCAGCCCCAAACCCTGTCCCTGGGAGCGGTGCTCAACGTTCCCTGAGTTCCAGCAGCTCAGGGCTGTGCCCACTGCCCTGGGGAGCCTGTGCCATGCCCACCGCACCCTGGTGCAGAACCTTTTCCTAACACCCCCTGACCCTTCCCTGACAGCTCTTGTGCTGTCTCAGTGCCGTGCCCTTGGGCCTTGTCGCTGTCCCCAGAGAGAAAAGATCTTATCTGGGAAGGGAGCAGGGTCTGTTGTGTCCAGAGAGAACTGGGCTGGAAACCCAGGTGAACGTCTTCCTGCTGATAGATGAGGGTCTCCAGGAGTGGCAGCAGGCAGGGGAGGTTCTGGCGCACAGGTGAGTGACTGGAGGTGGTAGCCCTGCTCTGAGTTCTGTCCAAGCTCATCAGTCCTGTCTGACATCTGATGCTGACTCAAGCAGGGATAGCTAAGTGCTTGTTTTCTGTTGGCTGTGTATTCTGTTTGGGTGCCTGGGAGGAGGAGTTCTGCTGTCTGATTTGATATGCAAACACCCCATGGTTCCTGTGGAGCTGCCTGGCAGGAGTTTCCTGCATGTGTCTCAGCCACAGTGCAAAGCACCACCCAGGACATCTCCCCCAGGCTTGGGTCTGTGTTAGAGACCCTGTGATGTTAACTTCAAACAAACGTATTTGGGAAAAGTCCTGCCTCAGTTTCCCACTTACTGTTGCTGAACATGTGCGCCGGAGCCAGCAGGTAAGTTGTGGAACCAGATAAAAGCAGAGATAACGGTGCGGGAGGAGCGTGTTCCAGCCTGTGCCTTGCGATAGCGGAGCCTGGCCTGAGCTGTGGCTTGCGAGATAGGAAGGTGGCTGCAAGCGCTGGGGCTGCGTGGAGGCTGCTGCGGCACGGGGCTCTGCCTCCGCCCTGCGCAGCACGTGTGCCGGCCTCGGCACCCAGCCCCTAGCGGTCCTAGAGCGGAGCTTCTCCAGAAGAAGCTTCCCTAGGGCAAGCTGCGGGCTCTGGCTCCGCTGGGCAGCAGCAGGAAGCGGCTGGGCGGGCGCGGTGCTTCCTGCGCCCCGCAGGCTGGTGGCGTGAAATTTGGGGGTTGAGAAATGGGCAGTCCCCTAACCCAAACAGCTGCCTCTTCCCCTCAATGTTGAAATGTATAAGAATAATCTTGATTTTTTTAAAAACCTTTTTTATTAGTTAATTTTTTTTTTCTTTGCAAGTGGCAAACCTTACGACGGGGACCTGCTGCAGGAGGGGCCCGGTGAGGTGCAGGGGTGCTGCAGGGAGCCGTGTTTTCCCCCTGCTGTCGTACCCACGGCACAGAGCCTCAGGCGCAGCTCTCACCGTGTGCTGCGAGGACGACGGCCACTCGGGCACGGCTCTGAGGGTTCCCGTGACCAGCCCAGCACGGTAACGCAACGTCCAGAGCCGCGATGCTCTGCCCGCAGCGTGGGGCCCTCCGTTACCCCTGCTTTGTTCCACTGGGGAAGCTGATCCCGCGCAGCTCTCGGGTTTCCCTGCGGCCTCCGCCAGGCCTTGCTGCTGGCATCGAGTGTCAGGCTGGGGCTGAGGCACTGCAGGACGGTGGCCGCTGCCTCTGGTGGGTCTCCTCCTCGTGCCGGGCCTGGGTCCTCCTCGCCCCCCGCTGCTGTGCCCGCGTAATTCAGCAAGCAGAAGGCCAGAGAGCTTCAGGCTGCTAGGGCTGGTTGTGCCCGGACCCTGCCCCATGGCTCCCTTCCCCAGCACCACGAGCAGCCTTTGGGATCCCCACCGAGCGCAACGGTGGGGACGGGGACAAGCTGTGAGGGGTCCTGGGGCTGTGCCCCATGTCCCACTGGGCACCGATGGCCTCATCCCAGCTCGTGGCCGCCGCTGCACTGCGGCTCCCAGGTGCAAGCACGGGACTGGGCCCCGTTTCCTCCCGCTGGGGCAGGAAGAACCCAGCCCTGGTTCCTTCCTGTGTGGGGCTTGGGGCCGTGGCGAGAGGGGCCCGGCCGCGTCCTGCGGCAGGCGGCTGAGCGGCGGATCCCTGCTGCAGCCCTGGGCCCTGCTGGGTTGGTGGCAGCCCTTCTGGGAGAAGCCAGGGCCTGGCTGGAGGTAGGAGAGTGCCGTGGCAGTGGGATGAGGGAAGAGGGAAATGCACTTGGGCAGAATGGAGCGGGTGAGAAGGGCAGAGGCCTTCCCTGCCACCTGACTGCCTCCACGGGGACGGGGCATGGTGGCGATGCTGGGACAAAGGAGTTTGGGGTGCGGGGATCTGGGGGTGTGCTCCCACCTGTGGCTGTGGGGCTGACGCAGGATGCCCTGTCCCAAGGGAAGGCTGAGGGTGCCCCGGCCCATGTAGCGGGACCGGGGGCTTATCCTCACCCAGCCTGGCGGCTCGCCCAGCCCGTGGACACTCCTCCCCTGTGGGAGGCAGGTGAGCCCGGGGTGGGGCTTTGCTGAGCTTCAGGCACCAGAGCCCGGCGGGGGCTGAGCACCTCAGCGAGCCTGCAGCCGGCCCTGCGCACCGTGTGAGTCTGAGCTGTCCCAGTGGGATCGGACACAGCGGGGCTGGGTGGGAGCCCTCGTCCTTGGGGCTGCCCTGGGCTTGGGTTACCTGGGGGGATGAGGGCAGGGGGCTGGGGCTTGCCCATGCCGTCAGCTGTAGGGCTTGGGTCAGGCCCAAGCGTCCCCTTATCAAGCTGGCTGTGGAGACCCCTCTGTGCTGCAGGGAGGTAGGAGACCTGCAGCGAGTCCTGCAGGGGTAGAAATGCGGCTTTTCCTCTCCTTCGTCCCCGTGGGATGAACTCTGAGCGGGGAGACCTATGGAGCTTGGGGCAGGGCCCTGGGCTGGTTCCAGACAGCTCTGGGCTGTTGGCATTGCTCACCCAGGCGTGGTGCTGCTCCGATCTGTCATTTCCTCTGCTCCAGAGGGGTGAAGCCATTGCCCTAATATGTTCCGCACGCCGAGCCCCAGCTGCTCCGTCCCGAGCACGCAGCCCCTGCGGGAGCGAGGCCGTGGCACTTCCCCATTCTCCATCCCCTCCGCTGTGGGACTGAGTCACAGCAGCTGCTGACACGGAGCCCACTTGGCCAGGAGGCTCCGAGCAGAGGGGAGCACCGTGCTGGCTCCTGGCACTGCGGGGCTGTCCCTGGCTGTGCAGATCTGGCTGGGCTGCTTCCTTTTTTTGTGGAAGCAAAGATGAAAAGTGCAATTAGGCGGTTAGCTGCCATTCATTACCTTTTGGTTTTGGCTAAGTCTGCTGATCAGGGTGATATCAGAGGGACCTGCTCCCCACGGGCTCCCTGCTCCTGGCTGTAGTGCTCCCTGCCCTGACACAAACCCATGCTCGGGAGGAGCTAGGGCTGTGCAGTGTTCCCCACCCAGGACCAGCTGCTAGCAACCAAGCAACCCCTGGGCAGCCAGGAAGCCCTTTGGCCCCTCATTATCACCACATGGAGCTCACCCCAAGGCTGAGCATGGGAAGAGCTGGCTGCAGGGCTGGCCCGGGGCGGTGAGCACCCCACATTCTCCTGCTCTGTGCCATGACCTGGGCCCAGGAAGAGATTTCAGGTGGCTTTGAGGGCAAATTGCTTTGGAGAAACTGACAGCCAGAGCTCAGCCACCGTGGCATTTCCATGTCCCCTTCCGTGCCAAAAGGGGTGAGAAAAGGAAATCGTTCCCAACAACTTGATGCGGGCGAGATCAGCAGAGATGTCAGCCCAGAGCCTGAGCTCCCAGGGACGTGGTCAAGGAGGCTGGGTGTGAGCACAACCCTTTGAAGACACCAAAGGCTCCGCTCCGCAGGAAGCCCAAAGGAGCAGGAAGAGGCTGAGCCCGCGCAGCCCAGCTGGAGCAGATCCACCACCGCCAGGACAAAGGGCAGGCTGGGAGCAGCTCAATCAGTTTTAATTGCTTCTCTTAGTAATGAGCGTGAGATTGGCTCAGCCAGGATGGCACCAGTTGTTGTGTTGAGGGGGCGTGCTGTGCACCGGCCTGCTAACCCTCCCCGCCCCCCCCAAGCAAAGGATTTCTGGGCCAGAAAATGGATTTTCTCCTTAGAATAATCAGAGCCCAGCAGCGCATGCAGAGGGCATGGCTGCAGGACTGGAGGAGCTGTGCTGGGTGCTGGGGCCATGGGCGGGCTGGGTCCATCCACAACAGGGCTGGGCAAAGCACCCTGCGTCCTGCTATGGGGTGGGGGGGGAGGGTGTTGCGTTTCCCTGTCAGTGCCTTGAACGAGGCTTAACTCTCCCCCAGGAGCTGATGCAGTGATGGATTTAGAAGTCCTCTCAGCTTCTTGCTGCGCTGCTTTCCCTCTGCGTGTGGCTCAAAGGCGCTTTCACCCAACCAAAGCAGCCTGCCGTGAGCGGTTTGGGTGTGTGTGCTGCACCTGCCCCTCAGGGCTGGGTGCTCGCTCGTCGGTTTTCCCTCTTCCAGGGCAGACCCGGCTGCGTTTATAATGGAAAAACCCCAGGTAAACACAGGAGCCTTTTAGCCTCCTGCCACGCCTCTGCTGCAAGGAGAAATAATTTTGAGAGCAATGATATCTCCTTGAAGGGAAGTTCAAGGCTTTCTTGTCCTTTCAAGCAAGGGACGTGGCTGTGCTGGGCTGTTGGCAGCTGCTGGGGTCACAGGGTAGGAGAGGAGCTAGGGTCACAGGCCTGCGGGGTGCAGGGGTTTGGGTGTTGCTTTGCTCCTGCAGTGCTGGAACAGCAGCCCCAGCTTCTGTGCCTGGCGGTTTTTCCCAGCTGGGCTGTGGGGTGCTGGGCTATGGGGTTGCCTCCTGACGCCCTGCTGGTGCTCTGGGGTGAGCATCCCTGGGCACACCCCGGTGTCATCCTGCTGTCCCAGCCTGGGAGGGAGCTTTCCCCAGGCTGTGCTGTGCTCTGATGTCTTTTCCTCCCACAGGCCGGCCCGGTGCTATGCGATGCTCCCTGAAGCGCTCCCTCACGGCTGCGCTCGCAGCCTCCGTTCTCCTCCTGCTCCTGCGCGGCTGCAGCTGGCAGGGGCAGGACCCCCTGGAGGTGAGTCCTGCACTGGGGGAGCCCCCACCTCCCTGCCCCATGTGGACCCCAAACCCCGGCTCTGCTCCCTTTCCTGCCCCACTGGGACCCCAGCCTCTGGTTCTGCTGCCTCCCTTGCCCTGTATAATCCCCAAACCCCAGCTCTGCCTTCTCCCCCTCTGTCCAGGAGCTGGGGGGGGCAGAAAGCTCCTCTGTATCCTTGAAGACCCTGGGCTCTGACCCTTCGCCTGTGGCTCCCATCCAGGTGGAGCTTAGGGGCCTGCCCCCAGACGTGGACCTGCAGACACTGAAACAAGAAGGGGCCCTGCATGTCCACCAGGACCTGGACAACCTCTTTGCACCCCACAACATCTCCTACCGTATCCTTGCTGGCTCCCTGTCAACCCAGAAAAGTGAGTGGCTCTGGGACCCCGGGTTGGGATGGGCTCTGGGGTTGCAGCCTCGAGTCCCAGCGTGGACCTGCCCCCATCACTGCTGTTGCTGGAAGGACCCTTGCTGACCTTGGACATGGGGCCATAGATAGCATTAACTGTGCACGTTGGCCACGGGGAGGGCTTTTTGGAGACCGCTCCTCATGGCTTGCAGGGACGATCTCGCTGCGGTGCACCCGGCACCCCCTGCTGATGCCTTTCCTTTGCCTTGCAGAGTTCTTGGCGGTGGGGCTGGCGTCAGTGCGGCGACCACGCGGCTACTACCTCCCGGCCACGCTCCTGTCTCTCTTCAAGCAGTCAACGGAGGAGGAGTTGCGGGAGATGGTGGTGGTGGTGCACCTGGCCGACGCGGACCCTGGCTGGAACGCCCAGGTGGCCGCCGACATCACCCGCAGGCTAGCCCCCCACATCCTCCAGGGCCGGCTCCTGCTCATCCACGCTCCCCATGAGTTTTACCCAACCTTGGAGGGCCTCAAGAGAAACTACAATGACCCGGAGGAGCGGGTGAAGTTCAGGTCCAAGCAGAACGTGGATTATGCATTCCTCCTCGCCTTCGCTGCCAACCTCTCCTCCTACTACCTGATGATCGAGGATGACGTGTGGTCGGCCAAGTCCTTCTTCACGGTCATCCGCAAGGCCGTGGCCTCCCAGGAAGGCTCCAACTGGGCCACCCTTGAGTTCTCCAAGCTGGGCTACATTGGTAAGCTGTACCGCTCCAGTGACCTTCCTCGCCTGGCTCGCTTCCTCCTCCTCTTCTACCAGGAGATGCCCTGCGACTGGCTGCTGGTCCACTTCCGCCTCCTGCTCACCCAGAAGGATGTGATCCGCTTCAAGCCCTCCCTCTTCCAGCACATGGGCCTCTACTCCTCCTTCCAGGGCACCGTCAACCGGCTGGAGGACGACGAGTTCGAGGCCGATGGCTTGGACCTTCCGGACAACCCGCCGGCAGCCTTGTTCACCACCATGTCTGTCTTCGAGAACTACGAGCCCCACAAGGCTTACAGCACAGCAGAGGGCTATTTTTGGGGGAAAAACCCAGCAGATGGCAGCGTTTTCTGCATTGTCTTCCAACAGCCAGCTCATGTCACCCGTGTCCGGGTGCGAACGGGCTCCGATGAACGCCGGGGGGACTTCCTGCGTGCAGGGGTGCTGGAGTTGGGCCGGCGGCGGCGGGCTGATGGCCGGGACTGCTCCGTGTATGTCACTGTGGGCACCTTTGAGAAGGGGAACTTTGAGCGGCGGGGGCTGGAGAAGGGAGTGCCCAGCCCCGTGGACTGTGTGCGGATCCGGGTGACGCGGAACCAGAGCGAGTGGCTCATCATCCAGAGCATCGACATCTGGACCGCGGGCACCTGACCAGTGGTGTGACCGGCTGCCAAAGCAGTTGGATTTTGCACTAAGAGGAGCTTTATTTTTTTTTTTCAGTTACTTTTTTGATGGGGAATTAAATTATTCAGTCCTGCTGGTCCTGCCTGCTGGATCCAGAGGGGTGGTGGCAGGGCAGCTGTGGGGTCTGCTTCCTGCAAGGAAGCTCTGCATGACTGACATGTCCTGATGGAGGTGCCAGCTCCCCCACTCAGAGCAGGGTCCTGCTTCCTTTGTCCCCTGCTACCCTTCATATTGCTTCCTTATGCCCTGCTCTCCCCCCTAACCCCAAACTTCCAGGCCCCACAACAGACTCTAGAACCCTTTAATGCCCTGTGGGGCCTGGGTGCCTTTGGGGCAGGCAGAGCAGTGTGCTGGGGGGACACAGTCGACCCCTGGGGGCGTGAGGAGGAGCAGAGGCTTGGGAGCCTCAGGCTGGGCAGTAGGGACAGGGCTAATCAGCTAATTGATTAACAAGGAGACTAATTAGCCAGGTATTTTTTGCAACCTCTCCACACCACCCCATCCCCATTTTAGCTGTCTCAGCTACTGACTCCTGATTTTCTCGCGTGCAGCTGTTCTCCTCTTTTATCCCCACCACGGGTATCGCTGATTCCTGTGCTGCTCCGAGGGGCTCCGGCCACCAGATGGACCCATCGGACCGGCTCAGTGGTTGCAGGACACGCGGGGCAGGTCTCAGCTTTGTGTTCAGCCCCTTCAGGCAGATCTCCGGATAGATTTTACACCAGTCAGGTGCTGAAGGGTAAGTGGGGTACATGTGGCAACAGGCACAAAGCCCCCAAGAAGCTTCTGTTTGGATTTGTGTGGCAGGATCAGCTGGGCAGGCTGGATCCTGCTGGGCAGCTGGGTGCTGGCACTAGGATGCCAGGCAGGGACTGGCACCTCTCCCAGTTAGGTTTTTAGCAGTAATTGCTTAGTTTTCAACAGATATGGAGGAATTCCAATCTGCTCACCCCTTCTGTGAGCCACCTCGGAGCAGCTTGTCACTGGCTGTGTGCTGTGCTGATGTTCTAAGCCCAGCTCTCCTGGAGCCAGGTGCAAATCAGTGCCAGGAGCCCCTGGAGCCCAGCCCTCCTGGCCTCCTACCCTGCAAAACACCCAAGAGCAGGCATCACAGCTCAGCCTTGAGGTCCTGCAGCAACTTGCCTGCTGGGCACAGACAGCAGCTGCACGGTGCCAGAGGCCCCAGGCCTGCAGTGACATGGCTTCTCCCTGAAAAAAAAAACAAAAACCACCTACACAGTGGGTCTTTGTTTGCATTTAATACAGAGATGCTACTTGATAAACTCCAGCATCTTCCTGACGCTGTAAATGTTCTCAGTGGGATACGCACTGCAGCCCAAGTGCAGTCGGAGGTCTGAGAGAATTCCGAAGAGCACAGAGATGACCTTCCTAGGGGCATGAGACCCAGACAGGCCCTCGCAGTGCTCCAGTAAAGGCTCTGCCCCGGCTCTCTTGGACACAATGCCCTCAGTGCACTGGGCGAGCGTTCAAGGGTTACAGACACAGGTACAAACCAAAAGCTTTCTCCCCACTGTATTTTTATCCACTGCTGACGGAGGAAAACAGAAATGCTGATTTACATTTCTACCTCTGTCTCATGGTCTTTTCCTTATTAATGTACCAATCAGTTCTGTGATGCTCTCCTGCCCAGAAACAAACTACAGCCCCAGTTATGTCGGTGTAAATCTGGAGAAACTCCACAGAATAGAGTGGAAATCCACTCAGGTTACACCAGAGTAAGAGCAAGCAGCAGCTGGCCACTGGCAGGGACCCCACATGCAGTGCATGTGTCTGAGCACCATGCTGCGCAATTAACATCAGTGCAAGCTGGAGGAGGAGGTGACTTCATCCTGGAGCAGCACAGCGTCATTTATCCCACATAAATTATCCCATTATTTTTACCCCAGGAACACTGAACTAGCTCCAGTACTCCACAGCAGGGCTCTAACATGGGGCCGATGGAGACTTCAGTCCCAGCAAGCAGCGCCTGCAGCATCACACTGAGCAGAGTGCACTGGAGCTGCAGCCCCCAGCAACCCAGAGACCGGCAGCGCTGCGTCCGACCATTCACATGCAGCCACGGGCCAGCAGCCAGCGCAGGTCTCAGCCCAGCAAAGGTTAAGGAGCCCCATGGGCTGAGATGGAAAGGGCAAGGGGATGAAACCAGGGAGGAGCACTTTGGCCTGCCCCTCTCTACAAAGAGGGTAAGTCAGAAGGTTAGAGCTTTCAGTCCAATGCCACGGATGTCCTGAAGGATGACGCGCTGTCCGTCCTCACCTGCTGAGCTACCCCATCTCTTGGGAGGCGGTGCTGCGTTGCTGCTCCTCTAGCTCAGCATCTTGTGGCGGTCAAAAACTGTCTTCCTCTGCTCCTGCACCTGGCGCTTCCAGCGCTGCTGGGCTCCCTCCACCCTCTCCAGCACCGTGTTGGCTCTGACTCCCGATGGGGTTGGGGCTGCAGCCAAGGAGCGAGTGTCCTGTAATGGAAAGAAACGGTGAAAGAGGTCAAAGCGAGCCACGCCCAACCCAAGCGCAGAGGGAGAAAGCATGAGGTCACGCTGCTTCCCTGGCAGCCGCTCTCTTCTGTCCCAGCATGGCTGCAGCCACCCATCTGCACGCACCAGCGGCACAGCCTCACCTCGTTCTCCTCCTCGTTGTGCAGGGGCTGGGTGTATGCATCTGGCTTCCGGATCAGAGGGTCCACCAGCACAAGGAAAGCCATGTACAGCAGCAGTGCCCCCACCACGGACAAGTAAACAATGATGATCACCTGCAGTTAAAGGTGCACCGTGGAAAGGTGTCAGCAGCATAGGTAAGAAGTACCACAACGGAGGGCGGGAAGCTCCCTTCACAGACACCTCTGATGTTTGATGTCTTCCCTCATTCTAGCTTTGCTCACTAGGAAGTCTCCCGCACTTCTTGCAGGAAGGTTGGACTTCTCTGCACCTTGTCAACTGAAGACTCGTGCTGCTCTCTGGCACATGCTCACCAAGGAGACTGGGCTCCTGCGGTGCCTCCTCCTCACTGGCTGGAGTGCCCCTGGCTCCAGTGCGGTGCCCCTGGCACTACCACCGTGTGCTAGCTGTGATAGCTTTGTTTTCCCTTCCTGGGCTCTGCTCCAGGAACCCACTTGGCCTATGGAATGTGCCTGGGATGGCGCGGTGCCACAGGGAGCTGACCCATGGTTACCTTGATGGTGGTGGTGCTGCGCTCCTCGTACTTGCACTCACACAGCAGGCAGTACGCCTCCACGTCATTCCCGGGCACCGGCATTGGCTCCACAACGTGCAGGCAGTTGCTACAACGCAAAGGAAACAAAATCAGTCACAGGATAAGGTGAAACCAATGCTCTGTGGAAGGATGCTGGGGTCACTTTGCCCCAGCTTTCCCATTGTGCTGTCCAGGTGAAAGGGAGTGGAGGGTACAACCTCCACCTGCTGAGAGGCATGGCCTAAGAAATCATGTTTCCCAGATTCCTGAATTTCTTCTCCAAAAACGCCCTCACCTGGGCTGAGCATCACCTACTCAACCAGCTTTCTCTACATGTTCCCAGGCAGCAGGTTACTCCCAGAGCACTGGCTTTCATCTAACAGCCCCTCAGGCCCCAACATGCAACTCACCAGTCCTTCTGGGACACATTCCTGTTGTAGATGTGCCCACTGATGTTCCGGTACGGGGGACAGATGCACTTACACCGGATGTCCTCCGAGCTCTGCAGAAGCACAAGGAGACAGTGTTGGAGGGTGAATGGAAGGGTACAGTTCTGCTGCCCTTGCCACCCAGGGGTGCAGGACAAGGCAGAACATTCTTTAAGAGAGAGGTGACTTCATGCCATGTCTCTTATTTCTCCACTGCTTCTTGCCCATCAATAACTTTAAAGTTTAAAAATGTCTTGAGCACCTCTGCTCCAGAGACCAGGCACTCCTCAAATGTATTTCAAAATACAAACTCCAAAACGTGACCAAAGGCAGGGCAGAGGCCACTGCTGTGTGCATGCACAGCTCTACGAATTACAAATTCACACACAGGCACTGACCTGCTGCATGGAAATCTGCAAGTTTCCATCGAAAAACAGTTGCTTCCCTGCCATTTTTGTGTCTGTTGTACCACATTCAGTGCCTGAAGCTGTCCACTCACCTTGCCAGCTTGTGTTGGTGGAGAAAGGACGCAGCTCAGCAGGACAACCAGCAGGACGGAGCTCACGCATTTCGAGGTACACTGGGCAAACATTGCGGAAGCCTGAGGAAACAAAGTGATGATGATTTTGCCCAGTAAAAGACAAAGAACCAGGAAGCCACGACTGAGCTAAGAAGTACACAGGGGCCTCACTGCTGTACCGCCCAACAAACGTTGAAGCCCTCACCTGATGCCCAAAGATTTGTTTCTGAATGGGTCAGCATGTTTTCCTCTCTTGGAAGCCATGCAAGAAGCTCATGACCGAACAGGTACCCACCACTGCAGGGAGGGCTCTGAAAAGCCTCCTCGGCACAGCTTTATTCAGGGAGGGCAACTTCCACCTTCACTAAGCGGCTCCGTATGGCACACGTTAACCCCACAGCTCACTCCAGGTACTTATACTCTGTCAGCTAGCACAGCTCCATCAGCGCTGACATCGCTGTAATATTGCACTGCTGTTTGCTTTATCTTATCTCAATACTCTGCAAACTAAGCTAACTTGTTCCCATTAGATTTTGGGGATTACGAACACCAAGTTCTCCCTTATCTAAACAGAACACACAAGCTGACCTGCCAAAATCCATCAAAATGCATTCCAATGCTTTCAGCTTATCACAGGATTTCTAAGCCACTTGGCAGAAACCCCCTCAGACAATGCTCTTTCTTTGGAGGAACCTCGCACATCGTGGCTTTAGGCTCTTCATCAAAAGCATTGGCTGAGGCACGGCTGCCCTGAGCTGCACAGTTTGCACTCCCCACCCTACACAAGTGTATCTGAACTACTGCCTGTTTGGATTTATACCTCAGCAACAGAGCGTGCATCTGGAATTCAGGTTTAGCTGACTCATTTAAATTCAGATCATTGGAACAACGCACAGCTGTCATTTTTAATACTCACAGGGGAAAACGTGATCTATTATACCATGTTTACTAGGAACAAAACAAAAACTTGGATCAACGCCCAGCCACAGAGTCCAGCCATCACAACCTGTAAAACCCTAGGGACAATTTACACACGGTTCTTCCCAAAATGGACGGAATATGCTCCAAGGGGCCCTGGCACACGTGCCTTAACGGTACCACCTTCCAGCCTGCCCAGCTCACAGTGCTGGCGACCCAAAAGCACCCGAGCCTGGACCAAAACCCAGCAGCGCTGCGAGCGATGGCGGGGCGGAGGGGTGCGGCTGCAGGCTCCGAAGCGACGCCTGAGCAGCAGCCCCTCGCCCCCAGCCCCAGCAGCTCCC
>VXAV01002367.1:394789-423611 GCA_013399715.1 Alectura lathami | reverse complement strand
CCCGCCCCTGCAGGCCCCCGCCCCTGCGCGCCCATTGGTTGCGACGCGACAGGCAGGCCGCGCGGCCAATCAGAACGCGGTGCGGCCCGCCGGGCGCTGAGGGAAGGGTCGCTCCCCGGGGCTGCCCCTCGGGGTGAGGGGAGCGGGCCGTGTTCCCTGCGGCGGTGCTCAGCCGCGATAGGGCAGTAGCTGTCCGGATTTGGCTGTTTAAGTTATAAATTACATTTAGGATCCGCTCGGCTCAAGGGCTGTGGGCTGGTAATCAGTCTCTCGGATTAACAGCCGCAGGCCTTTGGCTCCTTCGTTGTGCTGAGGAGGGTGTGCTGCCTTCCCGAAGGCCTGGGGTCTTGCCTCTGTTCTGCGGGAACGTTTTGGAGGCCTGACTGTGCAGATCTCTTGGGTTTGCCCAATTTTCAGTAGCAAGCCTCTGGTCTGACTTCTGAAAGCTTCGCGGCGGCTGCTGGTGGCCGGAGCAGCTGCGCCTTGCCTGGGTGGGCTGGGGAGGATGGGGCCTTCTGGGCCGCGTGGCTGCCCAGTGCCTGCTGCTGTGGTGGAGGTGAACATCAGAAGACCAGGGTGAGATCTAGTCGGCCAGAGGTACGTGTAAATCAAAGGGGAATGCCTGTCTGACGTGTTATAATACACAGGAGGGGGTTTGCTGCTGTGACTAAAGTGAGACTCCTTGTTTTAGGGTTTGTAGAAGGTATAGATCGCAGAGGCTGTCAGTTCCACAACACACCATGCACCCACGTATGGGAATTACTGATATAAAAGCTTTTTCTCACCCTGATAAAGAGAACCGACTACTAGGAGCAGAATTTAAAGTAAGATGTTGTTTGGCCTGACAAGGGGCTCCAGTAATGCCCAGTTATCTATGCAAATCTCTGCAAGGACTGCTATCTGATCAAGACTGGCTCTGCTATTTAAAGAGTCAACTCAGCCCTTTGTGCTTGGAAAGTGCACAATGAAGAAGACTTGATTTCAAAGAGACCCCAGGACCACCAGACACGAGGGCACCTGCATCAGGGAGACATGTGATAATGATTTCTTGGAAATAATTATAATAATCCCACCCATTCCTAGAACTGATTGTAATAACCCAGCCTACAGTTGTGAATATGTATGATTTTGTGTAATAAATAAGCGCCTGTCGTGTGATCTGGTGTGCAATCTTGGAGGAGCGATCCCCCTTGCACCCGGCGCTGTAATAAATATACCTGCTTTATAACTTTCTGAGTTATAGAGTTTGTTTCCGCGCATCAACCCCATTGCTGCAATGTAAGACGCTGACCCTGGCATGGCTGCAATCTGCTGCAGGGTCGTGGCCTGCTTCGGCTGGGCTGATCCAAGGAAATATTCCATGGGAATAATCCCGGGTATTAGGTGCACAAGGGACTTGTAATTCCTTCCTCCCACTCCAGTGCTGCCAAGCGGAAGAACCGCAGTGGTGCTAACGCGCTGCTCTCACTTCTCAGCAGAACCTTAGGCCTGGCTGTGGGATGCTGCCGATGTTGTGAAATAGCTGCGTTTTTACAGGTTTAAAGGCCAGATGACCACGGGGCTTTTATGTTACCTCACAGCTGGTGAGGAGGTATTTTTATCTTCTCTGACATCTCTGTGAGACACCAAATGCAGGGATCAGTTTTTCAGGCGAGTTCCTCAAAGACAAGTCTGCCAAATACAAGATGAATTTAAAAGTTACATTTCGGTTTCAAGTCCCTTTTTTCTGGAGGCTGGTTTCCTGCATGTTCATGGACTAGTATTCCGTGGTGCAGGGGAGTCATTTCCTTTGTAGTGGTGGGAGGGACCATACCACACATCCAGGAGACTGTTTTCTGTTCCCTTCCTTGCTGGCTTTCCACTTGCAGCCTTTTCGTCTGTCCCAGGAAGCTCAGCAACTGCGGGTTCAGATATCTTCTGGGTGCTATCCCCGTCGCTGAATTTAAAGCCCAGAAGCAGTGGCAAAAGACTTTAGGAAGCAGGATTTGCTGCTTTTCTTCTGCCTGCTCGGCCTTGTCCTTATTCATACCTGCAGGATTGTACAGATCCAGCATATGTGGTCATGTTTCCTGAATTTTTCAGTGTGCTGAATGCAGGACAGTGGTGGGTCTTGAACCCTGAGAGATCTTGCCTGGAATTCAGAGTAATTCGAGTTGATGTTAGCCACTGAAACCGCCTGCAGAGATCTGTGACTTGCACAGTGGTCTGGCAAGAGGCTTCGCTGTAACAGGGAGAAGAATGCAGGATGAACAACGACTTTGTGGGGCTGCACATTCCCAATTTCTGCTTCTCGCTTCGTGGGCAGCAGACAGGTGAGAGAGGTGCCTCAGAGGAGCTTTCCATAGGCAGTGTCCTGGGAACAGAGGCCAAAGTGATGACTGGCATGGAGTGAGAGGGAATTGGAGATCAACAGAGGAAGCAAAGCAACACAAATATATAGAAGAGGGGAAATGCATCAGACATGGCCTCCAACGTGCTGAGCTCTCCCCTTGCTGATGTAATTAGTCCTTACTGGTATCCGTGGTGTCAGCTTTGAAAGGACAGGTGGCATTTTTGTTAACGTGACCTGCAGCTGAGGACACACTAACAGCTTGTCCTTGTTCTTTCTGGAAACGAGTGTTAGTGACTGTGCTGTGAACCTTTTCCGGGACAATGATGGGATCACATCAGGTGCCAGATATCTGAAGGGCAATTTAATTTTGAGTGTAAACAAACAGGCTGACTTGTAAATATCCTGGAGCTGCGTCCTACCATTACAAAAAGCATCCTGTAATTCAGGGAGAAGACACTTCATCTGCAAAAAAATGAGTGGGTCTTTGTGTTAAGCACAACATGAAATTTGCTCTGAATATGCTTTCATAATTGTAAACTGAAAAAAAGAGGATGCAAGAGTGCTTGGGCACTGGGCCAATGTCTCTTTCAATCTCTGCATGGTTGGTTAGACCAAGGAACAGCAATTCATTTTCTCTTTTTGCTCTTAACTCTCTTGCAACTCCAAGACAGTGGATTTTGGTGGCATGCCTCAGTTTTCTCAACCAAATAGGACACAGTAGTTCTCTAGGGTTTCTGTGAGGATGACTGTAGAACTGCTTGGGAATGTGCACTGAGATCTCAGCGTGAAAGACCTGATGACCTTAAAATCACATGTAGAAACCTCTCAGAGCATCTGTTAATGAACAAATATTGTTGATCACAGGCAGGAGCAGCTGGTCGGTGCGTAGGGGTTGACGGAAGACGTGGCTTTCCCAGCATGCAGGACTCTGATAACCTGGGAGATACAGTGTCAGTACGTGTCCTTCAGCCATGCACAGACAGCCTGGCGTTGTGAAGGTCCCTCTGTCAGGAATGACCTCCCATGGGATGGACATGGGGCAGAGAACAACCATTAATGGAACAGGATAAATCTGGACCATGGGATTTGGTGTTGGCTCTCGTTGCTGACAGCCGTGGAGCAACTGCTCGCTCGCACCTTGATGTGTGACAGTGAGGAGACTTGCAGCATCTGCAGCAGGGCTCCTCTGGGGCAGCAAGATGGGGAACAACCCTGGTGTGGCTTGTGTCCCGAATTTTGGCTCATGCTCCTCCTCCTCAGTTGTTTTTGACGGTTTTGTAGGCTGCTTCTGCCCCTAGATGGGGAAACATTTGAGTGTAAAGGTGTCTGTGGACCATCAGTGACAGCCTTCCTGCTGCAGCCTCCAGTGACAGTCCTCTGCTGTCTGGTTGCTTTGCACCCACCACTGCACTGTGCAGGCTTCCCTGCAAGTCCCCTCTTGAGCTGGCAGGAAATAGAAGTGAAGCACTGGAGAAAACACTTGGCACTCTTCTCTGTGACACCTAGCTCAGCCAGAAAGAAGTTTTGCCAAGATTTTTGATGGAACAGCACAAAACATGGGTATGTTTTGGCAGAAGTCATTGGTCACAGCCAACACAGGTCCACTAGGGGAAAGTCCTGCTTAACTTAATTTACTTTTACGACAAGGCTGCCTATGTAGTTATACAAGGGAAGCCACTAGATGTAATCTTTTTGGTTTTCTCAAAGTTTTCAATACTGTTTCTCACAATATCCTTCTGGACCAAATACATACACCTAGACAAATGCATGGTACAATGGGCGAACAGTTGGCTGGTGGGTCGGGCTCAACGGGTTGTAGAAAACAGAGTCACACCAAGCTGGCAGACGGGCGCTAGCGGGGTTCTGCAGGGCTCCACTTCAGGGCCAGTTCTCTTCAATATTTTTATAAATGCTGTGCATGCAGGACTTGGAGGCCTGCTAGGTAAGTCTGGAGATAATATTAAATTAGGAGGAACTGTTGACTCCCTTGAGGGTGGAGAGCAGACCTAGTACACTGCTGTCTCTACAGTTTTTGTTATCGTCTATGATCAATCACAGCGACCTGTTATGGTCGCATTGTGTCAGTGCCAGTCAACCCAGCTGTGCTGAAGTTAACCCAAACTGTTGTACTTCCAGCTGCTCTCCTGGGGGACTCCTACCCGTGAGGGACTGCCCGTGGTGTGGGATTTCCCTGTACGTGATCTTTTCGGGTTAGGCTTGCTCCCCAGAAGCCCTGTGACACTTTTGTTAGAAAATATTCCATCCTGTCTAAATTAATCTTTTTGTTGCTAATTTTGGAGGTAATAAGATAGCAACGTGGCAAGCACTGCTCTCACCGCATATGTAGGTTGTATTAAAAATAGACTTTTAAAAGGACCCAAGACATTATTTTTTAAATGGTCCTGGATCTTTGTCAAGAGGGCCCCATGCTGTTCCTCCCCCAGCATTCCTCTCTCTGGAATCTTGCTTCCCTTACGCCTTTTGGGTTAGCATTACTTGCTGCCATAGGTATTATTGGTCATATTATATTTCACCTTTCCATGTCCCACTGCAGCCACTGAACAGGACAATTCCTGATCCCGATCTCAGCAGGACAGGAGGGATAATGTTGCTGACAGAAGACTATACGAGGCAATTAACAGCTTTTACCAGCAGCTGGACACTGGTTGGAAACAAGGTTATCCCATACTTGTCAAGGAGCCATGGAGCGCCTCTCCTGCTTGGAAGGGAGGACAAAGGGGCCTAGGCAGAGAAGCTGCTCTGCTCTGCTGCTGTGGTTGCTTTCTGCTTGTTCAAGGATTTTTGCAGAGAAGGTTCCAAGCCGGCATTTTGTGACACACCACCACCAAATGCTCCCGCATCGCTGAAGGCTCTTCTGGAGTGTTCTGAGTTTCTGTCCCTATGTGATAAATAGTCCCACGGGCAGCAGGAGTAACCCACAAATCATGATTCCCTCCGTGGCTCTTCTTCTGGATGTGTGATCTGCCAGACAGCCCCCACCTTGCAGGGCCAGGCCTTGGCTTCCTAGCCCCGTGTTGTTCACCTGTGGCTGGCTCCCTCCAAGGGCCTGCCCTGGCCTGGCAGGTTTCTCGTGGGTGGCAGCGTGGATCCCCTCTTTCTCTCCCAGCTGGCCCTATGTGTAGATTGCAAATGATGGCAGGTGGGGAAAGTGAGACATGTGAGGTATGATGGACTGTCACCGATAAGGCAGGGATATTTATTGGAGCTGATGAAACTTGCTGTCATTGCACGGTGCTGGGAACTCTGCATATGTGTTTGCGGTTGTCATTTCCAGGGCGTCAGCAGGCGTGTCATTCAGGACAAAGCAAACAAAACGTTGTCAGAATGGAAGGGAGGATTTCTGCCTGAGTAAATTATACCCAGTTATCACCACCTGGATAGCAGTCAACACCAGGAAGTTTCTCCTGAGGGCTAAGGTCACATCTCTCCCTTGATGTTTTGTTAGCAGTCTGATCTCCCAGAGCAGTATCGTTTGTCTTTCCTGCACACGCCGGGCAAGCTGAGGGAAAGCCAGCTCAGCCACATGCCAGATAAGCTGAAGTCTCCCTGTGATTTACAGCCTGGGGAGGGTGTTTCCATTACTGCCCTCACTAGTTCTTTTGTCCCAGAGTGTGATAAATCTCCAAGTTCAAATGGGCTCTCAAACCTGCATGGATGGTGTGTGGCTGCTGCAGGAGCTGTCGTTAACAAATGTTAAGTGAGTCCATGTGATGCAGTCTGTTGGAGGGACAGTGTACACCCAGTATTTTATCCTGGATTGCTCTTTTGGGGTAGAACAACTCACTGATGGGAACGCGGGACCCTCTTTTTCTGCTCTCCTGGGTGCTAGCAGCTGGGCGTACAGGCAGCAGATGCAGACAGCGGTTGGTGCTTCGGCCAGGCTCAGCTTTCCCTGTCTCAGTGCAACGCTGCAGCAGGGGTGTTGGGCAGATGGAGGGAAAGAGCCCCGAGGAAGCAGAGGGGAGAGCAGGTATGTGCCCTTTCTCCACAGCCTCCTCCCACTGCAAAGGTGTTTATCCTATTGACAAGCACTGTGGTCCTTTCATAACTGCTGCATTAGCAGAGGATCAAGTGGCACTTAATGGGAGCAGTCTCCCTCCTGAAGTGTGATTGGAAAGGTCACCGAGGTGGAAGGGGAAAATATTTGCGGCAGGCTGACATAAGCCTTGGCTTCTGGTTGACAACAGGTGTATAATTTATGGGCTGCCCTCCCCTCCTTCCACGTATCGACTCGACGTTCTGCAGCGGCGCCATCGAGCCTCTGCTGAGCTCAGTGGGTGGCAGACGGGGGCACACAGCCCAGCCACGGAACTCGGGGAGGAGGTGATCTGAGGCCAGGCGTTGCCTTCTGAATTAGCAAAAGCAAGGAAATCAGGCAAGCTGTGAATGAAGCTTTCCTATGAAACTGCCGCAAGCTGAATGGGTAGGTTGAGCATGGCTGGGCTCAATAAATAGCTTCATTACTCAAGGTTGCTAGTTTTGTTGGATTTTTCCTCTCCCTTCTGCTGTCCTTACGGTGGATTTGCTGAAAAGAGGTTGCAGGGTCTCAGATTACCTACATTTTTAACACCCACAGTTTGTCCAAGTAGAAATCTTACTACTGCCCCTGGCAAGCCTGTCCCTGAAGTTATGGACATATATTGATTGCTTTACGTGTCTTCTCACCCTACGTTCTTGCTGCTTTTGGAGTTCCATCTGTCTTATATGGTTTCATTTGGGAGAATGCAGAGCATTCAATCCAAGCCAAACTGCTGATGACAAGCTAATTAAAGATCTACCGAAAGAGGAGTACCTTAATGAGGGAGAAGTGGGAGGAAGGGCAGTTTGCCAGGGCTGTGCTGTGACACTCTCGCTTAGGAGGGCTAATTGTGTGTTGTACTTGATGGTTCAAGGGAGCTATTCACTACCCAGACTGTAAGGCAGAGGAACAGAGACCTCTTTTGATGGCATATTCTGAAATGCTGCGAGGGGGTCGCAGCTTCTAAGGGCCAGCTCTTCCTCCATGGTGTCAAGTAAACAGTTTTAACATCAGCTGCACGATCTTACGCCATCCTAACAGATGACCTCTAAAGAATACTGTGGCCTTGTCAGTGGAGACAACAGGCCTAGAGGAGGAATCCTCTTGGTACTGCTGGTGGTCATGCGGAAGGTCATGTGCTAGCCAGCAGCCCTGATCACGAGCCAGCTTGCCTTCCTGCAGCACACACTGGGAGCAATTGGTGCGAAAGGGAGCTGGATCCTGCCGCTGGCTGGAGGAGGTGCTTTCCTTCACTAGGAACGTGTGCTGGAAACTCACAGGGTGAGTTGGCCCAGCCCATGCCCGGAGGGAATCAGCCTCAAACGGCCACATTACAGCGGTGTGCTGGTGACAAGGTTGCTGAAGGTTCTGCATAGCAAGACATTGGTCTCAGTGCCCCATCCTCTGTCTGCTTCTCCTTCTTCATCCGAATGAATCAAAGCAAGGCCCTCCTTCACCTCTGAGGGATGCTCGAGTGTGAGGAAGACTTGTAAACACTAAGAGAACCTTATTACTTTTGTTTGGTTTGCTTCCTGGCTGGTGTTCACGTGACGGATTTCATTTCTGAATGGCGGCACTGAGATTCCTCTGATCCACAGCCAAATTAACCAGCGTGGAGAAATGAATTGGAGAGTCTCCGGGTGCTGTCTTCAGCTCTAAAAGGGAGTGTGGACTGGAGAACTGTCATGTCAGGCCTTGTGTGCTCTGTCCTCAGGTTTGGAGAAGGGATTTTTCTAGTAGGTGCCTCAGGAATGAACATGTCCCAAGCTAAGCAAGGCATGCAATGGCTCTGTGTTTCCTGCCTCCTCGGAAAACAATCTGGGGTGTAACTGATAGTTCAACAAAATAGAAAAATGCTATTAACCAAAAGCACTGTACGAGTACTGCTGTTATTGTGGCAGCTGTGTTTGGCACAGGCCTCTGGCAGGAAGATCTGCTTGCAGCAGAGAGCCCCTGCCCTTGAAGGCAAGCGCCCAGCAGTGGAGGTGCAGACAGCCACACACACGCTGTCGTCTCTGCCCTGCGACCTCTCCTCACTGCTTCTAAAATTCCTCACACCAGAGTGGTTATTTCCTTATTATTGACACCTGTTTGGACAGACAGACACACTGACTGTTTACAGAGCTACCAGGACTGCAAGCTTTTATGCATACCTGTATAAAGAGGTGTTAAAACTGGCCCTGTGTAATTTACGGTCTGCTGCAGGACACTCGGCCCACTGGACAGAGCATTAGCTCTGCTGTCAGCTCAATTGTCAGCCGGATGCCGAAGGAGGAGGAATGGATACCCTTTGGGTCACAGCTTTCCGCATTCTTGATCACAAGTCAGCAGAGTCATGACTCTTAAGACAACTGTTGTGATTCTTGGGCACTCAGCAGACCCTAATAAAATGCTCTCGGGCAGTCATGTACACAGACACATGCACGCGTGATGCTGGATGATGGAATCATCTCTGTGACTGGCAGAGAGAGGACAGACACAGAAATGGTATTTCTGTCTGATGGAATAACAATCTGTGGCTTCTACCTAGAAGATAGGGAGGTGTTTCTAGCAGGGAAGAGTTGGGACCTCCTATTCTAAGGGCTTCAGTGGCAGGGGTGCTGGTAGCACACGAAGTCTGTGTACAGTGCTGCCTTGTTAACTCAAATGAGTGCTTTGTGTTACTTAAAGCTTTCTCCACTGCTCTGCTGCTGGCCAGGCATGTGTCAGTGCACAAGGCTGAGTGTAGTCTGGCTACTGAAGGAGAATGCCCAAGGATAGGGACAACAAATTGCCAAAATAACTGCACAGCAAGTCACTCCCAACTGGCATTTGCTGCAGCCAAGAGTTTCCAAGTTCAGTGTCTCCTGGCCATTTGTCCTCCTAGACTTGATTCCTGACCTTAGAAAAGATCTCTGAATTTGAGCGGCAGAAAGCCGTGTCACAGAGCTCTAATTAATAACGGAAAAATTGATGGTACCTTTGTCAGATGCTCCTGCCACCTTATTCCAGCTGTGAGGCTGCTTTAGACCCAGCCAGATCTGATGGTTAAAAACCCGATTTTCCTCCTTGTGATCAGTTATTTTCATTTGTCCTTCTGTCACCTTGCCCTCCCTTTTGGTATTTATCTTCATCAAGTATTTACAGTATTTTTCCCCATTTCTCCTTTGTAGGGCTGAATGAGCCAAGCTTCTTCACTCTTCTCTAAAACAGATAGCTCTCCACTGCCTTGAGCAGCCCATGATCCATCTCCATATGTCTTCCTACTTAAGCAAATCGTTTTTGAAGATGGGAACAGCAGTGTTCCCCATGATCTAGTGTGCCTGCATCTCAAGTGCAGTCTGTGCTTCTGTCTGCCACCTCACTGTCTCAAACAGGACACGGAGTGGAGGAAAGATTTCTTTTTAAAAAGCAAAAAATGTGGTGGAAATTACACTGAATGCCTATGAATACAGACCGGAGTGGGAAGGTGAACAAGAAATGTCTGTTTATTTGTTTTTTTTCCCCCNAAAAAAAAAAAAAAAAAAAAAAAAGTGGGAACTAACAGAATATTGGGTCAAAAAAGTGAAGGTGGGTGAGCACCAAGGGTGTGACTAGGGTGTGGAGCTCCCTTGTCATGCAAAGATGTTCACAGACCTTTCCTCCAAGAGAGGCATGTTTGTGCCACCTATGCAAGGTCAAAGAAACCTGATCACTCAAGGTCTCTTCAGCACCAAATGCAGATGAGAACAACTTGTATCTGCTCAGAGCATGCACAAATTTACTCCTTTAATAAGCTAGGGCTTCCCAGTTATTATTAATAACTGATATCAGACTGCAGCGTGTCAGCAATTCTTCACAGAACCTTAATGACTGACTTCATGGCAAGTAAAACCATTAGGCCCTCAGCCTGCCCTGCTCAGTGGGGTTGTTCTGGTCCAGTTTCAGGACTTTGCATTTGCCTTCACTGAACTTCAGGAGATTTCAACCTCTTTCTTCAGCCTGTCCAGGTACCTCTGAGCAAGAGGCCCTGCTCTTCAGCATAGTGACCTTACTCTGCTTGGATTTTGAGTTTAGGATATGGGAGAGGTGGAAAGAAGAATGCCCCACTTAGATTTATGTTGCTACATTCAACTTGCTCTTCCCACAGCTGCTGTCAAGGTCTGAGCTCAGAGCCCCAGGCTTCCACCTGGGTTTGCCTATCCCGTCCTGTAGGAAGGGACTCACAGGCTATGGTGAATGCCCCGTTGCCTGTGAACCAGCTGTGTGTGCTCATCATAAAGCTAACTGCACCCTGGGCTAAATCAGAAGGAGCGTGGCCAGCACAGTGAGGGGTGGTCACAAAGGCTACAGGGCCAAACGCTTCCTGGTGATGCCAGCTGATGGAACAGGAGGTGGCCACAGGTTCCAGCTCAGGAGGCCAGGCTGGGGTCCAGGAAGCTGATGCACATTTGGGGCAGGTTGTCAGAGGGGGTGAACGTCTTTTCCTGGGGGACAGTAGGCTCAGTGGACAAAGCCACAGCTGCTCCAGTGTGGGCTTTAAGGTAGCCCTGCCCTGAGTGGGAAGGCTGGACCTCCAGGGACCCCTTTCACTAACGGCCCCATGATTCAGTGACCCAGTTGCCCAGTTAGGTGGCTTTTGGGTTCACCAGGAGTTTGCTTGTACCTCAGTCTTGTCTGAGTCCTGTGACCTTGCATCCTTGGAACAATGGTTATAACCATGTGATGTGGAAAATAATAAATAAATACAGCAGAGAGCACTGCAGGACTTGGCTGCTCTGTAAACTCTCACAGCTTTCCTGCCACCTTCTGACCTGGTTGCCTGGGACGTGTTCCTTGGGTGGAACATTTAAGGAACTGCTAGAACTACTAGTGTGTGAAAGAGGCTTCAGTGCTTCGAGACTTATAAAGGCAAACTGGGACCGTCCCTCTCCTTTTACCCTCTGGTTGAGCTCAGAAATCAGCTGACATAGTTAAGCTGACAGTCATTAAATTTATGTGTCCTTTGCTTCTGTCACTCTGTCCTCCTGTCTGATCTGGCAATTTGTGTCTTTTGACCTTTGTGGCATGTAGCAAAGCCAGTGTATCTTGGCTTGTGCCTCAGACGGCTGTGGCTTGTTGTTTAAGGAAGTTTATTTCTCAAGGATATAGTCATAAGTCAGCAATGTGCATGTTCTATTTTTGTAGACATACCTAGAGAGTCAGGAAGGAGTCCAAAACCCTTCCAAGAGAGGCCAGGCCACAGATCTCAATGCTCTTATCAATGAGATGTAACTTCATAAACAATGAAGGAGACACAAATCATACAACAGGATGAGTAAAGGGAGAGGACAGGGAAAACAGATGTGCCTGCATGGGGAGATGACCCTGGAGGAAGACAATGATAAATAGCTAGGTGAATAGCTTGGGAAGAAAAAGCTGAAATTCTAGGGTAGATGTACAGAACAAAGAACTAAAGCTATTTTAAAACTGGGTATATAGTCTTAATGTAAAACAAAGCCCAGAAATATTGTCTTCAGAGTCTTGCAGAAGGGGAGCAGCAGCCATTAATTGTTTATTTGATTACTCCATGCTTCTTAGAATCCTCCTCTGTATCTTCCTGGCCTGCTAGGCATCTTGTTCTCTGTGCTGGGCTGTCCCTCCTGCATCAGCAACTTCCCACTCTGCTGCTGCTTTGGGGTGGGACCCAAGTTCCCTAATATTGCCATGAAAGGAGCGGTACGGGTCGCCGGGAGGAGCACCTCGCTTATGCATTCCTCCTCCCAGTGAGGAGTGGGAAATTGTCAGCGTGACCCAGCTCGCCCTGGGGATCCAGGGGGAGTCCAAATTTGTAGTGACACTGAGGAATAAGGGCCAGCCCTCTCAGATGATAAATGTGAGCTTTCCCAACTTCTCTCCTCCACCATGTATACTGCACAGGTAGCTCTACCCCTGTGTGGTCACCGTGGGAGGGATAATACCTTTGTTCTGCTTAAAACCTCTTCAGAGCAGATACACTTGCTGAGTGAAAAGAGGCGAGTAAGTGGTGAGCCCAAAATAGGATATGCCTGAAAAATCAGCTGAATGAAACTGGAAGGCACATGAATGGCTGCGAGGATGACCCATTCGCTGTCATGACCATGGATAGCTTTGAGCTGTGTGGGACTCTCAGATCTGTCCATCAGAGAGATTGACAAGGACACGTTGGCTTTGTCAGGCCCAAACTGCTTGCGATTTGCTTGCCATTCAGCTCGCCTTGGAGCAACTGAGCGGCTCCCTCGGGGCCTTTGCGTGGGTCTGGTTTCCTCCTGCTCAGCTTCTGGCACTGGTATTGTCTGCCCAGCCGCCCATCCCAGAAGACAGCCCTCCCTCCTCTGACACAGGATCCATCGCTGACACCCACTCCTCCTTCCTCCCTTCTCCTGCTCCTGCCATGATATATCAGCACCCCTGACATTATCCCACCCATTTCAGTGATGCATCTATCCCCCCATCTGCCACGGGAACTGACCTGCTCACTATGTCCCTCCACCCTTCAGTCAGACAGGAGTCTGCCTGTCTATCTGCGGGACAGCAGACGTGCTTCAGGGCAGATGATACAGAGCGTGTGACACCAAAGGCAACACGTAAAAAGCAGCTCGTGGAGGCTGTCAGAGGACCAAGCTATAAACTGGGCTACCAGGTACAGTAACATCACACAGATCCTGTTCAGAGACTCTGCCTTTGCCAGGCAGCTTCAAATTATCCATGCTGAAGGAAATAGTGTTGTGGCATGGCAAGCAAGCTCTGTGTGAGACCTTAAAGGAGAGGAAAATGGGTTTATTTTAAAACAAATTGGTTTAAGTCCTTCATATAGACAGCTACCCTCAAGCACCAAGGTGCCTAGATCCCAGCGTTCTTCCCAGCACGCAGCCACCAAGACACGTGCACCCAGGTGATCCCAGTGGCTTCAGGGCAGTGTTAAGTACACATTAGTTCAGTCTGAACATTTCAAACTGAGATGACTTTAAAAAAAAATAAAGTTCTGAGTCTTCAGGGGTCCCGAAGTATTGGCGGACTTCATCGCCTAGCACTGCCAGGGCTCAGCAATGTGGCAAGCTGAACATCGTTCTTTGGTGGCACCTCCAGTTCTGTGCTGGTCTCAGCTTGGGCAGCTGAGGGCATGGACATGCAGAGAGGGAGAGGTCATATGGGCCTGGCTGCCAGCAGGAGAGGAAAATCATCCATAGAAGGAGGATTTAGGAAAGGCAGCATGGAAATGGGAAGCTGAATTTGGAGCATGATGCTAGGACGCACCATATTAGGCACAAAGCTTGGGTGAGCTGATGTGTCACAGAAACAAAGTTCTTCTGAAATAAAGGGTCAGGGCTTTGGGGGCAGTAATAGGCCTTAATTGCTCTGAGCAGCCTCACCTGAGACCTCCTCCCCCACACTCATCCCACACCCTTTGCTCATGGGTCAGGAGCTTTATTCAAACTCAGTGTTGGTTGTTAGTCTCTTCTGGTGCTTTGCTGTAGCTGTGCCTGTTTCCAGGCTGGTTCCTGAATTGTTTGAGTTTTCCCAGGCTGACCTTGGCCCTGATTTGGTTCTGTTGGCTTTGATGATTGCTGGAGCCTGTTGCCATCACTGTTCTTGCTCTGCTCACCTGTGGATGCTGTGTGAGTGCACCTGGTCTGTCAGGTCCTGCTTCTCCTGCCCCCTCCATCGTGGAGCAACACTGCTCTTCCTGCTCCCTGAAGTCCAGCCCTTGCAAGCATTTGCCTGCTAGGGTTCCTGGCATGGCCTTGTGACTGATAACGATCAGGGTCTGTCCCACATTAGGTCACTGTCACATGGGAGAATGAATGAGGGATCTGTCTGCCACAAGGTATTTGGGGGTAAAAAGCTCAGCTGCATTCGTGATGCAGTAAGGTCCCTCACAAGGCCAGCAAGAACCCCACAACTGTGAGCCCAGACAGAGTTACAGGGTGATACCAGACCTGCTTTGGGCCTGGACCCAAGAAAACATTCGTAGGCTGGGCACTTACCGTCTTGCTTACAGTCATCTGTCCTGCTCTGTGCTGGCAGAGGGGAGGTCAGGTTACAAGGGCACGCTTCTGTCACTGGTGCTGGGCCAGGTGAGCCTCACTGAATCTCCTTAGCCACAAGCAGATACTACTCCCATTTGAAGGAGAATGGAAGAGGTGAATCCAAAACCCAGTCTGGTTACCCCTGCTGCTTAGGTTGTGGCATGCTCATGTTTTCCTGGTGCTTTCCTGAAGATGCAGTGATGGATCCAGTGGGTGCAGATGGCTGAAGGGTGGGGAGAGGGACGTGCAGCAGTTGTATAACTGGTGTCCATGTCCACCTCCTTGACTCCGTTTTTCTGGAGCATAAAGCTAGAGAAGAACGCAGAGTGGATTGTATTCTTGCTGTGTCACAACAAAGGTTCTGGGATCTTAGACTCAGCGCACAGGTTGTGTGTTTCTGTGTTTTGTCCTCTTTCGATTGAGAAGTGAGGAGATGTTGTGCCCTCAGTTTAACTCCTAGCAGGCAATTTAATGACTGAGTTGCAAACAGAAGAGTGTAGAGGGCCAGGGCTGGCTGAGCTGCCTGTGCTTTAGGGTAACACTCTGCGGGTGAGTAACAAAATCTGCCCATGTCGTAAATAAACCTGAATAGCTTATTTTGGCAAAGAATTTTCATTCCTGACAAATGCAATTTTGAGACAACCAATTACCACTTGCTAATCTGGGATGAAATACTGTTGGAATCTGACGTCCTCGGGTCAGCTCGGACTCAGTATTTGGTGGGTTTCCAGTGGAGTCTTCTCTCCCATGTGTGATAGGAAATAATCTTTATGAGGGCTGTCAATGGGAAGGGACTGCCCAGGCCCGCAAATCACTGAGGCGGGATACTGGGAAGGGATGTGTCAGGATTGCTAAGTAAAGCAAGTTACATAGGGCTGCCCACTGGGTTTTTGAGGTCTGGTAAATGGGACGGATTTTTTTGTTTACCAGGCTGATTTCAGGATCTCCTGTGTTTCTAGTATTTCTCTTCTTTTTGGAGCAGAAGTTCTTGTTCTAGTACATCGTTAAATAGCACCTTCTGTCTTTTGCTGTCTGTAAATATGCATAAAGGTGTATACATGTGATTCTTTGGGATGTGCCATCTGCTCTTTACAGACTGAAATCTGTTTTGCGTTAGCTCAGCAGATTGTGGGACAGTCCAGACTCCCTCACCAGCAGGAAGCTATTGAGGGGAAGGGTGGGAAATCCTAATTTCAGCTGGCCACTGTGGTGCCAGGGAACTGAGAATCTGACTTCAGAGAACTGGTCAATTTGAAACAAGAGTTAGGGAATGATAACTCCATTTGGGTTATCTGGTTTCTTGGAAACTACACAAAATGCAAACCTGCTATCCTGCTGCTAGTTTGTCTTGGTACTGCTTATCGTTAATCGCTTCCCAGGCTTGGTGTGGTGGAGGTGTAGTTATACACAGGAGGGCAGGAGGCCTGCTGCTTGGTGTGAGGGGATTACGTTCAGATGTTTAGAAGCAAAACATTTTAAATGTTTGCTTTAGGTTCTTGCCTCTGCTGCTGGCTGGTGCTGCACTGATTCCAGGCCAGGTGGCACTGCGGGGGCAGGAGCTTGCCCCCTTCCAGCACTTGAAGTGCTTCTTGCCTGGGCTATCCTACAAGCCTGTGTTCTTCCCAGAAGATGACAAGCTGCTGTACTTTATTCATCCTCCATTATAGGAGGTTCCGCTTAAATATGAGGAGAAATTTCTTCACAGTGAGGGTGACAGAGCACTGGAACAGGCTGCCCAGAGAGGCTGTGGAGTCTCCTTCTCTGGAGACATTCAAAACCCGCCTGGACGCGTTCCTGTGCAATCTGCTCTAGGTGTTCCTGCTTCAGCAGGGGGATTGGACTAGATGATCTTTCGAGGTCCCTTCCAATCTCTAACATTCTGTGATTCTGTGATTCTTTTCAGAAGCATTGCTGTGCCTGTGTCTGCCCTGCCTCACAGTGCTGCTGGCGTTTACTTTTGGAGTTACTGAGATTATCACCAAGGTGTGACTGTCCCTGCGGTGGGCAATGAAATAGCAGACACAGCTGCAGCTTGCAGACCTGCAAGGGGTGGGAGCAAGTAGAGCTTTGGGGGGGTCCATGAATGCCCACTGCTCTGGGAGGACTGAGGAAACTGTAAGGTTCTTTATTCCCTGCCTTGGGCTCTTGTCTTTTGGGATCCTATCTTGTTTCTTTAGGGATCAAAACATCAGATCCAGGTGACTCTGAATAATTTTTTTTTTCTGCCAGAGGAAGCCTTTGCTGACCAGTGGGACCTAGTGTGCATTCAGGAGCATCTGATCTCTGTTTCCAGCCTGACCTAACGGTTCCTACTCCTCAGTTAATGCTTCCCAGATACCTGCCACTGTAAAGGAGTGAATGAAGCTATGTGGGTGACAGGCTGCTCTCAGCCACCCAGCAGGGGCACAGGCTCATGCTTTTCAGCTGCAAGCTAATGAATTCACATAGCAGGTGAGCTGGTGCTGGAGTGCTCTCAGTCCTTCTCTCACATTCGTAACACTAACTCTTTGAAGAGCTCCTTAAAATAAAAGCATTTTTTGAGAAGACTTACCCCTACATGTGCTTGGCCACTCACTTTAAAGTTCAGTTTATCTGATCAGTTAGAAGCCTTAATTATTCCTGAGATTGGTTTCAAAGCAATTAAGCTGCAGTTGTGTTTGGAACGCTCAGGGCCGTTCGGTTGTACGAAAGATTTTAATGAATCGCTGTGAGGAGGAAACACAATCTGCAGAAAAAGCGCCACACCTTCTGACTTGTGAAATATTGGAGAATTATGCTAATCTCAGATGTGTCCAGCACCATTACTGGTATGGACTGAAATAATAACGAATAGGAGGCAGGTGCGTCGGGTTCCTGTTTAAAAAAAAAATCATCTGGATGTCTCATGGGCTAATAGCTCTGTGACAGGCTTCACCTACCAGAGGGAGAGGGCGAGAGAGAGATTAAGTGTGAGAACGAGAGGCAGAAGGCGAGACACAGCGAGCAGCTGAGGAGGATCCCAGGGACCCAGAACTGATCCCACAGCTGAGCACGGACTGCAGGGAGGACACAGGAGCTGCGGCTTCGACAGTGCTGAGAGGAAGGGACCTCTTGGGAGACGTGCGCAGGTGGGTGCTGTGTACCTGCTCCAGGGGAGCAGCTGGGTTTGCTGGGAGCTGGAGGCTTGTTTGAGCTGCTGGTGATCACCTTCACGAGGCAGAAAAGGGGATCGGTGGGGGGTGGCAGCCCCTTGTAGTTTTGTGCCTGCACAAAGGGGAACGCTGCAACCCCGTTGTAAAGCTGCAGGCTTCCTGGGGCAGGCAGAGACTGAAGGGAGAGACATCTCCTTCCCCCGTGGTTGTTCCTTTCTATTTGGATTATTTCTCCATTGGATGCTGGCATGATTTTCTAGCTCTGGATAAGACTTATTTTATTCTGATATTTTAGCTCTGGATAAGGAGAAAGTTTGACCGAGGGCAACCTCCAGAAGGAACAGGACTACGTTCCCAGCAACGGGAGTCCTCTGGCACCTGTGTGGGTGCCAGACATTGACTTGTGCAGGCAAAGGTCAGGCAGGGCAATACAAAAACAGTGTTGAAAATTATGTTTGGGTGTCCCACACAGAACATGGGAAGGCAGCGGGTGCTGTGGCCTCTTGGAGTTTGAGGGATTTTCTGTGGTGTTTGCTTTGGTGACAAACTTTGCATGCTAAGGTATGAAATATTAAAATAGTTTGTAATGTGAGGACTGGGCTTTTTTTCATCTGTTGCCACTGGCAGATTGGGCAAACAAATAAGTAAATGAGAAGCGCAGTATTATGTTCTCTAGTCTGAAGCTGGGGGGAGTGAGAAAAAGCCACATCGTGTGGATTGCTTGTGGCATCTGAGCAGCGTGGTTTGCTTCACTGTGCAGTGTGCGTGTGCAAGTGTTGGTGCATGAAAAATGGTTTGAGCACACAGAGTTAATTTTCGCTGGAGCTGGCAACATTTGGCCAAGCCTGATAACTGTATAGGGACAAATGAAAGCAGCTTGCCTTGTCCTTTGCGTTCATTAAAGCACACAACGCATTTAAAATACTGTTTTCTTTAGTGTCTCAGGGAGGAGTGAAAAGTACCGAAGGGCTGATACGTCTGGCAATATGTTGGTGCTTAATCGCATCCCTGCTGAGTCCACCTTAAACCTCTGTTGCACTCTGTTTTGTTTTTCCAAATGGAAAACAGTAAATAAATCCCAACACAGGCCAGCTTGGGCATTGGAACATGCAGCGGAGTTAATCATGAGGGCGGCTATCACAAGGGGAAAGTAGGAATATCAGGTTCATAGGCAGCCAGGCTCCATCTAAATCATGGGTTTTGCTGGCAAATCCCTCCAGTCGGTCATGGATGCAAACAGATTAAGTCTTTGCTGAAAAAGGGAGTAGTAGGCATTCTGTACACCGTGGGAAGGAGGGAGCTGATCTGCGGTGTGAAAGCAGAGTGCTGCTGCTGCTTGAATTCGTACCCTGGTTCTTATCTTTTCCTGCTGTTGAGTTGCATCTTAGCGTGTGAAAATCCAGCTAACTGCAGAGGGTTTAATCACGGCTCTGCGTGAGCAGTGATGACAGACCTCAGCTTGCTGGTAACAAAGCAGGACACTGGCATCTTAAAACAGACCCCTAAATTTCTTCTGCAGTCTTCAACATGGATGGTCTGCTGTTGAGGGTCTGGGTTGGGCACGGGCATCTTCTGCTGAGGTTCTCAATGCTTGGTGCACCACATTCATTTAAAATCAAATATGATGAGCCCAGGAGGCACCCATGTGCACGGTGTGACTATTCTTCACCCTGATGAAGGGCACTCTCCTGGTAAAACCAAAATACTGTTCCCTGATCCACCCGGTTCCTGGCCAGATCTGACAGAAAGAATGTCCCGAAATTTACACGGGCATGACCAGCAAGGCCAGTGCTGTCAGAATCACCTGACTGAATACATAGGGCTGCAGGTAACTGGTTGCCTTCACTGAATTTAGACCTTTATTCTATTTTCTCTGTCCTTGCCCACCCTTAGTGACTGCAGTTTTCCCCCTACCCCATATTGCATTTATGGGATTCTTACTGCTATTATGTCAAAGAAGACTTTGAACCTGACCTCTGAATTTTGCATATCTTGACCCATTGCTTATTCCTGAGTATTTCTGCCCGAAGGCCTCCCTGTCCTGCCCCTGACCTTCAGCACAGGGGCTGACCAGGTACCCATGCTGCAGGGGAATGATGTGGCTTGGCCAAGTGGCTCCAGTGTGAGTCTGGCTTCTGACCTTGGTTGTCTGCTGATGGTCAGGAAAACCTAGCCAGGCTTTTGGACCCACCAGGTCTTGGTTTCTTCACTTCTTGCTCTGTCTGGGCCATGCAGTGGGCACCAATAGTCTCTAGGAAGAGCTGTGCCAGTTGCCACCAGTCAGAACTGGTAGACTTGAATGTACTGGAGAGGACAGGAATTAAAGGAGAAACAGAAGATTGGAGGAACTGTGTTTCTAATTAAAATATTCTTTTAAATTCAGTCCTGAAAGATCTATCCCATATCTGTTGCCTCTTGACACTTCTCCACTGCCCTTCATCAGGGGAATAAACTTGCTTCCTGGGAAAATGCATCCTGTCTGCACTGAAAGCAGTGACTGCTGATGAATGCACAGGGCTCCGTTCTGACATTTTGCAGGTTTTCTGCGGGATGCGGTAGCTCCTCTGCTGGCACGCAGGGGTTAATGGGACTTTTGGGTGGGCGGGTGGAAAACAAGCTGTGAAATGGAAGAAGGTCAGCCTCCTGGAGGGGTTTGCTCGGTCACAGATGGTTTTAAGTTATCAGATCGTCTGTAGGAGAGGTCTCCATTCCCTCCCCCCACCCAGTAAAATGTACACAAACCAGGGCTGGAAACGAGGCAAAGCCCCACCAGGTCTAGGTCCAGTGGAACTGTGGCTCTCCTGGCCCTTGCTAGAACCAGCTCTCTAAGGGTTCCTCAGCCATACCAGCTGACCCCAGGAGCTAAAGGCAATTTGCGGCTCAATGCCATTGTCAGTGCAGTCCTCAGCAGGGAACAAATCACTGGGAAGGGAACGTGCAGGGGACAGGGAGCCGCAGTGAGCCCTGTGCCCCTGGGTGGCTCAGGTCCTTAGCTGGGCTCGCTCTGCCAAGTGGAAGCCTCTTGCCGCAGCTGATGAGAGCTGAGTTTGGGTTTCAGTAGAAACCAATAAATGCTTCCACCAGGAGCATTCCCATGGCTTACATCAAGTGTTCCTGTCCTTAGAGGCTTGTGTAGCACCTGGTTTTATTAGAGGTGCTCAATGTTTGGGCTACAGCGTCCAACCAACAACAAAATGCAACTGCTGCCCTGTACCAGAGAGACTAATGTCCGGGGAGGGACTATTGGGGTGATTGTTGGTCAAAATACGTGGAGGAAGGGACTGCAGGAAACCCACCAGGACACTTCTGAAAGGTGGTGTCTGCTGCGGTGTGAGAGGACTTTCCAGCAGCAGTTGAAAGCTGCTGTCTGATTTTCTTGGCAGGCTAGCTTTCAAATTGTTTACATTTGTCTTTGGAATTGCTTCTACTTTATGTCACTGCAAATGTAATGAGAGATGTACAACTGAATGATCTTAACCCTAAGCCAGCTTGAGCAATCACATTTTCCTCTGTTGACTTTGTTTTCTCACGAACTGGGAAGATTTCAATATTGTCACCAACCGTAACTGTCAGGAAGAAGAAAGGACTGAAGAAACGTGCTCCAGAATTTTGTTTTCCCACTTTCATGTTAAATGGTCAACTAAGACGGTGATCCTCAGCCCTGCAAAGAAGTTCTTGATCTGTGGATCAGAACAGCTGACAGATCACATATCCTGTCTAACAGTAGTCTTAGTCACAGGACCAGGTTCTTGCTTTATGTTCCCTCCACATTAACTACAGATTTCAGAACTCTGATCTGAAAGGACACCAAAGGAAAACCTTGTTCTGGTTCTGTTAGGCTCACAGCAGGGGAATTGTGGATGTTGTGATTAAAATACTTCCATTGCCTATTGCTGGAGCCATCCCTTCGTCTTGGAGTTGAGCATTAGGATTTAATGTTATGTATGTTATGAATTTAAAGTAATATATGGTACACAATGCAAAGGAAAAAATATTGTGCACTTTCAGCCAGAAGTGTATGCAAGGGGAGCCCCAGACCTGGCTGCCTGTGTGTTGTGCTGCTGGGAGGAGACAGCTTTCAGTCCCTGACTGGCCATCTCTGTGGACATGGCCAGATGGGTAGAGGAGCCTTTGAGCTTTCTGGGTAGAGGAAGGAACATGCTGCAAGGGTAAACTGGACGCAGAAGATTTTGGGATGCAATATGCTGCCCTTGCACTTCCAGGGTAACCCTGCCCATGGGAGTAAGCGGTCTTGTTGCAGCTCGTGGGAACAGGGATCAGTCTGTCTTGTTCTAGTATGAAGACCAAGCCCCAGGTTTGGTTGCCCAACAAACAGATGCCAGAATCCACTGATTTTAGTTCTCCCCTAAGGAGTTATGAGCTCTCCTAAGGACTCGTGACCTCTGAGAGCCAATCCACTGGTGTGTCCTACAAAACTTGGATGTACACCTTGTCCCTTCCTTAAACGAACTATTGATCCGCACAAAGATTTGTCCCTTTGTGGCACAAAGTCTTGACCCAGGTGGCACTTGAAAATCCAGCATTGCCGTGACTGATGGTCGCATCTGACCGAGCTGGCCAGCTGCCTTGTTTGAGGCTTGCCAAAGACGTTGGGTTCAAGCATGCTTCCCGTGCTGCACTGGGAGCCAGGGGTGTACGCCCCTATAACCACGCGCAGCGCACTGTAGGGACATCCTGGCAAGGCAGCTCCTGGGTACAGGCTTGGCTTTCAGGAGGGTGGAGAGGTGTGAAGCGGGCAAGAATGTATCATTTCTTTTGCCACTTGGCGGTGTTTAGCACAGGCTAATCAGGGGCATGGCTTCTTCCATACAGATCTCCAGTATCTGTGGCCAGGAGACCTCCCGAACTGCTATGCAGAGCTCTGTGATCTGAGGCAACGGACAAACAGCCGCGGTCCCCGGAGGTGCAGCATTGACTTAAAGCAGGATCAAGCAGCTCAGCCTATAAGGTGGTGAGTCTGGTCGTGGCACCGCTGAGACTGGTGTGCGGGTGATACGGGGCTGGGAGAACGGGCTGCAGCCTTCGCTGCTGCGGTAGGCGCTGCTGTGCGTGGCTGTGGTCTGAACGTTGCTCGTGCGTGTGCTGGGAAGAGTGGTGGCTTCCAGCGTACACCGATTTCCCTGGTGGGATGGCAGGCTGTTGGACGCCTGCCTGCCGTGTGACACAGGTGTGTCGTATTTGTAACATTTCTCTTGGAGGCATTATTTCTTGTGACAGCAAGGGATGCGTTGTCTTTTCTTCTGGCCGTTCAGTGAAACTGCTGTATTTGCTCTGCTCTAAACGTATTGACTGTGTCTGTCATGAAAGAATTCGTGGGTGCGTTGTGGGTATCGGAAGGAACAGGCTGACTTGTGCCTGAGTTGTCATCCCACGCCCGCTTCACCAAACTGACGCGACTTCAGCGTCCTGTTTGCTGCTCTGAGAGCTCCGTGGTTTCCGTCACTCAGACAACACAGATGGTGTGTGTGTCCTTTTGGTGTTTTACATCAAGGCACAAGTACACAGCTATGGAGTGTCTGGTCTGTGCATGCACAGGTTGTGGGCAGCATGAGCAATCACTTAGGGTATATTCATAATCCCTGAGGCAGGAGAGAAGATCAAGTCAAATATAGATTTCCCGAAGGAATAAGTCACCCAGAATCTGATCCCTGGGCATTCCTCCCCACTCTGCACAAGACCTCCATTCATCACTTGTGATGTTCCCCCCTGTGACCTGCTCACAAGTTTTCATGAAGTCATCGCTTCTACAGTTGCTGGTCTCCAGTTTTGTGGTTTTAACAGAAGTATGACATCTTCCTTTAAAAATCAAATGGGAAAACTCAAGCTGAAAATATTTATTAAAATTAACAAAGAGAGCTTACCCAAAGCTAAACCATCAATTTTAGGTGGGGGATCCTTCTTCTCAATGAGCGTCTGGATCCGCTAGTGCAGAGTACATCAGTAATATGGGACTGAACACCCAAAGATTTGGTGTTTAGAACATTAACTGTGCTGGGACTGTCCTGTTTTTCATGAATTACAAAGAAATAGAATGCTGCCTCTGTTGCTGGTTAATTTTTCATAATGGTGTGTGCTTTGGACCCTACCTGTACCGTGCTTGTGCCAATGTCTGCGGTACGTCCCATGCCCCTGGGTCCATCACCTGTGTAGGAATCACTTGCTGCCTGTCACTTCTCTCCAGGTTTGGCTAATTTTGCTCATCAGTCTCTGCCAGCAATTATGTCACCTCTTGCCTGTGTGTTCCCCTGGCTGAACCTCATAAATAACTACTTGGGACACCACCAGTACAACCAAATTCTGTGACTCCCAAATGTTTTGCTTACTCACTTAGCTGATTTATGGCCCTCTCACTAGTGCCCAGTCGAGTGTAGAAGGGCTCTTGAACCTGCTCGTCCAGACAGATTGATGGACAGACAAGGCGAAAGGCAGACGTCCCACTCTGCCAGGCTATCTGGCTTATTTTGCTAGTTTAAAAATATTGTCAGTAGTCACGGGCTTGCTCCTGCCCTGCATTCACAGCAGTGGAAGCTTTGCCACCATCTCCAAAGGGGGCATTTCTGCAGCTGAAAACCAGATGGGCTTCTGCACAGGATGACAAATAGCCAGGTCTTGGTCACCTACATGAGACCAGCACATGACGACGCCGTGCTTTTCAGAGAGCTGAGAGCGCTGAGCTACTTCCAGCATGAGCCCTGCTATGCTAGGACTGCTGGTGAGCAGCGTTTCGTAGAGGAGGGGTAGGCTGCCCTTTGGAAGTGTTTGGCTGCCTGTTTTGAGTAAATAGCAACATCAGTGATCATATTAGTTTGGAGACCGATGGTTCAGGCAGCTGTGAGTGGAGATGCAAATTCCAGCATGACAGTTTTTGGAAGGCTTTTGCTATCTTCCATTGCTTTTAAAAGTTCTGTGATTTCTGTTTTTCTAGGGCCGAACTGCAGTCAAAGTCAAACAAGGTTGTTCATGTAATAAGGGAGTAGAAAATTTAGAAGTAAGCAGGACAGCTTCTGAGAGTTTTTGTGCCGGCTGTATGGTATTTTCAGGCCCACATTTCACACAGGAGGCACTAGAAAATGTGATGTGATTGGATTAATTACACTGAAGGAATGTTCTCTTGCATGTCCCAACACTGTTATTTTAACCGTGCAGTCAATGTGTGGCATTAAGATGCTTCTGTCTCACTCCAGAAGACAAGAATCCACAGGAGTTTAAGGACTCACAGCAGGTTATCTTTCAGCCATGTGGCTTTCTGAAATACATGAGGCCCAGTGCACTCAGCGGCTTACACGTGGTGCACGTTGTACGTTGAGACGATGCACACGTGATGCCTATCGCTACCTGTATAAATATTATCAGTGTTTCTTTTAAATAGATTTGAGTGTAGTCATCTCTTTACACTTCAGAGCTATGTTAACATATATCCACAGTCACACCTGAGAACCACTGTCTGACTTGATGCATTCGGTAACATAAGAAACAAGTTTCTTGATGGCTTTGGACCTGAGGACTGTGTTCATGTTTCGGAACAGACGCTCGTCCGAACTCCTGCTGCAGAGGAAAGAAATCTTGTGAAGCAAAGGGTAAATGTGAGCCTAACACAAAGAGAGCTGGGGAGAATACTGTTACAAGCTAATGACAAGCAATCACGTTTGTTTGGAGTTAGACATTTCAGCTCCTGGAGTGGTGACATGTTTAGGAAGATGCAAGACTGCGAGAGGCAGTAGGGGATTATGGTGTTTGCTATTAATACAGTCCAGCTCTTTGGAGGACAGATGAAGACCGTCAAGAGTCCCTGAAGAGCTCTGCCACTTGCTGTGCAGCACCCTACCAGGTGCAGCCAGAAGCATCTTTTGATCATTTCAGTTTTCTGTTTTTCCCTCCACAAGCTGTTCATTACTTTCATTTGCAATGTTTAAAACACCAGAAGCAGATTTTTTATAGAAGTAGGTGTATGATACTGCCAAAAAATCAACACACACACAAGCTAGAGCACTGAAGTGTAACACCCACACCAGACTGGGGCTGTGATGGAAAGAGAGGAGCTGGCTGCCAGTCACAGTCCTGTGTGTCATTTTCAATTCCTGTTGTTTTACACACATCTCCGCTAAAGTCAGAGAGGCCAACAATGATTTTCCAAGTAATCAGTAATGGTCCTGCAGTCATTTATGAGATCAGTATAGTGTGTAGAGCCCTAGAATGAGATCTATGGTAAGGACAACAAGTAGAGCCAGTGATTTGTTGTGGAGAGATGTCTGTGCTCTTATCTGCAACTTCTGATGAATGGAAAAGCAACGTTTATCCTTTTGCTCCAGAATTTGACCCTGAAATACTGAGTTCCACTGCCTTGGGCCTATCTGTGGGACATGCAGCACTAATGAGTTGTGTTAGCTGAGTTGTCTTCTACCCTCAGCTGAAACCAAGTATCACACAGATAAATACAACTCTGTGCCAAATGTATGGTGAGGAAATGCTGGGGTCCTGGCCAGGTTTACATCAGCTGGTACAGGGAACAGAAGTCGGGCCATAGGTGTGCTGACAAAGTCCATCTGCCTTTAAAAACTGTTCAGAGTTGCATGTTCTGATGTGACTCTGCTGAGTGAAGGATTGCAGAGGGTAAACAGAGATATAGCATTAATCCCACAGGGGAATCTAATCTAATTGCTCTTTCAGAGCTTCAGTAACTCTATAGTTTCTGCCCGTCTCTCATATGACAAGGAATCTGCCTTCACAGATTGCTCGCAGGATAGCGATGTGTTGCGTTATTTGTTGTCCACTTCAGCAATACGGGGAAAGAGACACTGCTGGCAGAGGGTTACACGAGCTGTAACAATAACTAGTTAATGCCAAATTCATGGTCCACCATTTCCTTCTAGAGTAAGAGCTACCTTGTGGCCTGCTTTCAGGCCTGTTGCTAATTTAGACAAGCTAATTTAGGTCAGGATGTGCTTCTGCTTCGTGCCTCAGTTTAGACATCCAGCTCTGCGGCTTTCTTCTCAGCAACTGCTCTTGCCATCCATCAGAAGTCACCACGTGAGTGCCATGTGGTGCAGTACTTGCTTGAAACATGAGCGGAGGTCTTTGGAGGGGAGCCAGGTGACGTGGAAATGGCCGGTGTGCAGAGGGATGCTGTTGGGTGTGTTTGGTGTCCATTTGGCCCCACTAGCTGTTCTCCTGCCCGCTTTGTGTTGTGCTGTGGGTCCAAATTGTTGTTGGGTGTTTTGGAAAGAGGTGGCAGAGCTCTGCTGGCTGGCTGGCCCTCCTCAGCTGGGCTGTAGCACAGGAGGAGGGGCAGACTGCATCGCAAAGGTGCGCAGCGCTGAGGTCTTTCATTTCCCTTGCGCCCTGCAAATAATGAAATGTTCTGTCTTCCCAGGAGAGCCTGTATTCTATTTGTGCTGACCACAAGCAGACGAGCAAAGCATCATGACAACCCGCCCGACAGGTGAGAGAGCAGCCACAGCTGCGGGGCCGGCATGGACTGCCCCTGAGGATCAGCCCAACCTGCTTTTGGTGCTGCTTGGCAGCTAGGTCTGTCTGTCACCACCATGAGGAGAGACACCAGTGACCGGCTCGTCAGGTTGTGCTGACCTGTGCAATAGTGTTTTCCTCATGCCAGAGTTTAATTTGGAGCAATAACTGACGTGAAGCGTTCTCTGTCCAAAGCATTGCGAGGCATTGCATCTTGGCTGCAGGTTTTCCCACTTTGGCCATAGCTCTGCAGTAAGTCAACGCACAAGCACAGCCAGCAATGCTCCAGCCTTTGGCACGCTCCCAGCCCGTCAGGACGAACGGACAGGTCCCTTCCAGCCCACAAGGAGCTGAGCAGAACCAGTTACTGGTCTACAAGGAGATGATGCAGATTGCAAGACCATTTCTAAAGCACAAACATTATCTTAGCTGAATGTATTTTTCCTTGCCTTTCCAGGGAAAATCTTCAAGAAATCTTCCATCCGAGGAGTTGTTATTGCCCAGTTTGTGGAAAATATTCCAAAAGGATGCAGTACACCTGACTTTGAGCGGAAACCTGTCAGTCTAACGTTGCAGGAAGGTGAGATTCTTGAAAAGAAACAAAAATCCAGAGCACCAGTCAGTGTTGCAAACCCACAGGCTTGAGTCCACGTCTGAAGTACATGTCAAGTTTCCAGATTAAATCACGCTAGTTTCTAAAGAGATTTGACTAGACTGCAAAAAGGGATTGTGTGGCCGAATCTTTGTAGTACTGATGGAAATTCCATCAGTACTGATGGAGCTCTCCTGATGTTTTTAGTAGTGTATGTGAGATCAAAATATGGCCCGTAATGTACCCAACAAATCCTGTGAATTCTGCAGGAAGATCTCAAGGTAGATGTTGTGCAGCAAAATATNTCCCCCCCCCCCCCACCAATTTAACTAACTTGTCTTATGAGTGTTCAGCACTAAGACTGACTGCTTTTTAATGAACCAAGACCAAAGATTCACTGGGAAGCCTTCCAGTAATCTCTACCCTTGCAGAGAGTCGCATATCTTCTTGGGAGTGGATAGCCTGGGAAGATCGTGTAGCTCCTCCTTCCTTGCAAGACTGAACAGTTTCTATCTAGCACCCTGGATTTCTTGTCACAATCATGTGTAGATTTTCATGCTCCACTGAAATTTTATGAAGGAGTACAGTGGCCTCTAGCGGTGCATCCTGCCTTCTACCCGCAAGTTTCACACGTGCACCAAAGCAGTGGTCGCTCATCCTGCCTGATTTTTCTGTTGTTTCGTTTAATGTAGGCTCTGCATGGTTCATATACAAAATATTGGGGCATTAAGGTCAGCCGTTGTGTAAACAGAATTCACTGTCTGTGCAGATGCTCTAATTCTATCCTCATCACCTCCTTTCATTTAGTGCATGGCTTAGCAGGTACTCCTAGCTGTAAACATTTGAGAGAAGTGCAGTCACTTGGAATCAGATTTGACTAATGGATAGTTCTGGTGCCGCAGTCTCAGAAAAGGTTTGAGGAAAGATGCCTTTTGGTAAGAATCTGTCGGCTACGTGGCCAACAGAGCTTGCTGCATCATACCATTTTATTTATTTATTTTTTTTTTGGTGGTGACTCTGCAGAAGGGTGTGGGAAATATTGCGAGACTTTCTGGGGAGACATTTTAACACTGTTGGTCATCTGAAGACCAAAGCTGTACAAAGGAAAGATAGGAATCATTTCCTCCCTGAGATACGTCCACTCATCACCATTATTGCTCCAGTGTGGCACTCCCTCTTCCCTACACGAGTCACTTCTCTGATTTGATGTTTTATAATGTTTCCTGTGGCTTTGAA
>VXAV01002367.1:313008-385127 GCA_013399715.1 Alectura lathami | reverse complement strand
TGGGGCTGGCTTTGGAGGAGCTGGTGCAGGTGGTGCAGGAGGTGTTGGGTCTCCCTATGGAAAGGATGGCCTTCCAGTTGGGGCTGGCTTTGGAGGAGCTGGTGCAGGTGGTGTAGGAGGTGTTGGGTCTCCCTATGGAAAGGATGGCCTTCCAGTTGGGGCTGGCATTGGAGGAGCTGGTGCAGGTGGTGCAGGAGGTGTTGGGTCTCCCTATGGAAAGGATGGCCTTCCAGTTGGGGCTGGCATTGGAGGAGCTGGTGCAGGTGGTGCAGGAGGTGTTGGGTCTCCCTATGGAAAGAATGGTCTTCAGGCTGGGGTTGGTGTTGATGGAGCTGGTGCAGCTGTTGCAGGTGGTGCAGGAGGTGTTGGGTCTCCCTATGGAAAGGATGGTCTCCAGGCTGGGGTTGGTGTTGGTGGAGCTGTTGCAGGTGGTGCAGGAGGTGTTGGGTCTCCCTATGGAAAGGATGGCCTTCCAGTTGGGGCTGGCATTGGAGGAGCTGGTGCAGGTGGTGCAGGAGGTGTTGGGTCTCCCTATGGAAAGGATGGCCTTCCAGTTGGGGCTGGCTTTGGAGGAGCTGGTGCAGGTGGTGTAGGAGGTGTTGGGTCTCCCTATGGAAAGGATGGCCTTCCAGTTGGGGCTGGCATTGGAGGAGCTGGTGCAGGTGGTGCAGGAGGTGTTGGGTCTCCCTATGGAAAGGATGGCCTTCCAGTTGGGGCTGGCATTGGAGGAGCTGGTGCAGGTGGTGCAGGAGGTGTTGGGTCTCCCTATGGAAAGGATGGCCTTCCAGTTGGGGCTGGCATTGGAGGAGCTGGTGCAGGTGGTGCAGGAGGTGTTGGGTCTCCCTATGGAAAGGATGGCCTCTCAGGTGGGGCTGGTATTGGTGGTGCTGGTATAGCTGCTGCAGGAGGAATTAGCTCTCCCTATGGAAAAAATGGCCTTCCGGTGGGAATGGGCCCTGGGGCTGGTATTGATGGTACAGGTGTAGGTGTTTTTGGAGGTGCTGGGTCTCCTTATAGGATGGATGGTCTCCCAGCTGGGGCTGGTGGTAGTGTAGCTGGTGTGAGGGGTGTTGGCTCTTCCTATGGAAAAGATGGTCCCTTAGCTGGAGTTATGGCAGGAGCTGCTTCTTTAGGAGGTGAGGAAGTGGTAGGATCTCACTACGGCAGGGATGCAATGCTGAGCAGAGCTCAGGGATATGTAGGTGGAGCACGAGGAGCTGGCTTACCTTCAGAATTAGGGGGTGTTAGTGGCTCTGCCTTACAAGGTGCTGGCTCTGCATATGGGTCAGCTGGAGCCAGGGCTGGTGCTGGCAGGCTGGGAGGTGATTCCATCCGTGGCAAAGAAGATGTAGTAGGTGCCGTTGGGATGGGTGGTGAGTATGGGCTGGATTCACGTGCTGACAAATCTGCACGGGGTGAAGCTAGGAAGGGGACTGCCAGTGATTTCAGAGGATCAGGACACAAAGGTTCGTCTCATGACAAAGAATCACTTTTGGGTCAAGATGATGCTAGGGCTGAGGACAGAGATTTTGGACAGTTAGGCTCCCGTTATGACAAGGATTCTGCCTTTGGAGGGGCAGCAGGCAAATTCCATAATAGATTTGATGCGAGGAAGTCAGCCGTTTTTGGTCAAGGTTCACAGGGTTATGGTAAGATGTCAGTTTTATATGGTGGGCCTACTTCAATAAACCAGAGAAAGCAGGTACCTAGCCTCGATATCAAAGCAAATGATTTCCTGAAGATTACGGAAAGTACGGAAAAGAAAAGACACCATCGCCTAGATGATCTGAAAGGTACGTGTCTAACTGGTTACTTCTGCATTATTCATCTCTGCACTTTGATACTAACCAGCAAAAAAAAAAAGGCTGTTGTGACTACAGCACATGTATTTTCTCCTCGCATACACGCGTACTTGTGTGCACGTTACTCTCTGTCAGTGCAAGACAGAGTTAGCATCTTCTCACCATTTTCTTTTCTGAACGTTCAGCACCACGCTGTCGTTTCAACAAGCAGTTGATTGACATCAGAGTCCTGAAAGGGGAACCAACTGAGCTGTCTTGTGCTGTCAGCATAGATGACGTCACAGGAACCTGGTTTAAAGATGGGTTAAAGGTAGGTGTCCTCCAGGCACTGTTTTCACTGGTTAGCAGTGCCCTGCTCTCTGGCTCTGCCTCTTACTGAGCACCTTGTCAAGGTGTCCCTCCCTCTGCCAGTTGTACTCTAGACTGAGTACGGCCCTAGGAGGCCTCTGCAGGAGCTTAAGCTAAAATTCCTGTTAGAAAGTCACCAAGATTTCCTCTTCTTCCTGCTGCAAGACATTTCCATTCTTGCTGACAATAGGAGGCTTTGTGTTTTCCTTTTTAAGAATGTGTCCTTGTGCTTTGCCTTGTAGTTAACAAGCACGGATGGAATCTCCCTTGAAAAGGAAGGTCTAGTCCACAAACTAATTATCAACAAAGTGGATGATATTCATGCTGGGAAATACAGGTTTGAAGCTGGAGATATAAAAACTGAAGCTTCAATTTTTGTTGAAGGTGAGTCTTCAAAGTGCCCATGATCTTAATGCAGGATGCTAGCCTTGCTGTGCTTGAAATGTAGCACGTTCCCATAGTTGGCATTGAGACTTCATTGCACCCACCAACGATATAGGGGAAGTTCTTGTTAGAACTTGATGTGTAAAAATTTAACTATGGAGCCTTTGGGAATAGCTTCTACTACTAACTGAAAGATTTTGGGGGTGCACATATCACTTTATCAAACCAGATTCTTCATTCTTGTGTAGTGTGCTGCCTATGAAAATTTGCTCCTAAGAAAATAGCACAAATATTTGGTGGAAATTATCCTGTAGCAAAGTGCATGCATGTGTGTGAAGCATGGAGTGTGCAAATAAAGGTGAAGATCTATTTTTATACAGCATCAAGAACTTCACTGTTTCAGTTTGGATAAACCCCCAAAGAACTGAATTAATTTATTTGGAGCAGCTTTTGGAATATATGTTTGGAATATACAGCAACAGTGAATGCAGAGAAGTCCTTCCCTCCAAGGTCAGCCTTATCCTCTTTGAACCGCGGCTTTTAATAACCTTGTATTTTCTTCTTAGATCCTCCAAAGGTTGACAGAATTCTCCTAAAAAACTTGACCAGCGTTCCTACTGTGGCCAAGGCAGGGGAGAAAATACAGATCAAGATCCCTTTTGAGGGCCGGCTGCCAGTCAGAGCAATGTGGCTGAAGGACAAAATGGAGCTAGCAGATGACTCCAGGATTCGGGTTGACAAAACAGACATCTTTACTATGCTGTCTGTCTCCAACGCCGAGAGAAAGGACCGTGGGGATTACAAAGTCAGGCTGAAGAATGACAGTGGGATCCTGGATATTGACCTGAAGGTTGAGGTGATAGGTAAGGGCCTCGTAACATCCACGGTGTCTTTCATTGTAAGGCTTAGGAAGGGGAGCTGGTAGCACTGGTCACAATCTTATTGAGGACTACTGGCTACTCCAAGATGATGAACAAGGCAATGTAATTTTTCAATAAATCAAGATGCAAGCAAAGGTTATTGACATGTTTCTTGCCCTTTAATACAAGGTGATGCAAATCTAGTTTAGTTTTGGACAGCCTTATCAGTTGAGTTGTGAGTGTTGGGAGATTCTGGAAGACAGGACTACACACAACAGGCAAATTTACAGACAGATATCAAGGCCAAATTCAACCCTACCATAAATGTCTGTGCTCCTTTGGAAGACCAGAACTGGTGTTCTTTATAAGCATGCTGTCTTGGTGCAATGCTCATGAGAACAACCAGCCCAAGGAGCAAGGGCCTGGCTTCCTACCCCCTTATAACAGCTAACCTGACTGGGTCTGGAGCTGACTTGCTTGTGTTCATCTCTTCAGACAAGCCACAGCCACCTGCAGGACCCATGAAGACTGTAGAAAGCTCCGCAAGTGACGTCACCATCCAGTGGAACCCACCGAAGGACGATGGGGGCAAGCCAGTGCAAAGCTATATTGTTGAGAAACAGCAGGTGGGCAAGAGCGACTGGGTGCTTCTGGGGGAAACCCCCAAGAGCTGTACTACTTTCACCACCAACAAAGTAGAACAAGACATGAGCTACTACTTCAGGGTGAGAGCTGTGAATGCGGAGGGAACCAGCGACGCACTGGAATCAGAGGAGGTGAAGACCCTCAGTAAAGGTGAGGAATAACTTGTTGTAATTGTTTTCTACAACTCTAAGTAAAATAAATTATCGAAGCTTGACATCAGAGAAAACTCACTGCCTTTTGGATGTTTCTACAAATCTAAACCTGAATCATAACTGTGAAGTCTTCACATAAATCTGTGCTTGCCCTGGGCTGGATAAAAAAAAAAAAAAAACATGGCCAGGAGGTTGAGGGAGGTGGAGTACTGAATCCAGCTCTGGGCGCCCAGCACAAGAGAGATGTGGACCTGTTACGGTGGGTCCAGAGGAGGATCATGAAAATGATCAGAGTGGTCTGGGTCAAGTTTTCGAAATGCATCCATATGAATATGTTGGGGAAACTAGGAAGGAGAAACAACTTGGAATACTTCTCTTGAAGATGAGGAAATATATTTGCTAATAGTGAAACACTAATGTCTTTATAGCTTCACCTGGTGCCCCGGATCCCCCTGAAATTGTCAGTGTCAGCAGAGACGCCATCACAATATCCTGGAAAACACCTCATAAAACTGGCAGCTCCCAAATCATGGGATACATCGTTCAAAAACGCAAGAAGGGAACTGTGACCTGGCTGCCAGTCAACAGTGTGCCCGTAGCAGGTAGGTAGCTTGCTTAAGCCCTGGAACAAGTTGGAAGGCTTGAAAAAAGCCAAAAGCTCAGCTGGGTTCAGAAGGTAATGTGCTCTGTAGAGTTGCTGCCCTCCATCTCCTTGCTTTCTGCTTAGGGTCTTTATACGCTTCCACATCATTGATTTTCCTCTGGAGTTCTTGAGCTGGTGATGGTCCCCATACAACCATATCACCCCTGTCTGAGTTTTACCTTCTTAGCTTGTACAGCTCTAGTCTATGTGTTTTCTCAGAGCTAAACAATATTCTCTGAAGCCTGAGCCAAGGTTACACAGCTGTGGCATAGCAAGGCCAGGTCTTGGGTTATAGACCTCTCTCAGGCATTCAGCTGAGTGTGTGTAACCTGCTCTAGACTCTGGAAGCTGGAGAAGAATGCAGAGAACATCACTACTGCATCCTGGGATGTGTCTCCTTTGTAGATAAACTGACGCCCTTGATTTCTGGAACTAAAACCTTCATTTCTTGTGCAGATCTATGGTCCTTAATCCCTGTACTAGGAGCTAGGCAGGTGGGGACCAATAAATGCAGTGAAGGTAGAGAAACACAAGTGATGTAAATGAGCTCCTAAATGTGGTTCGACTACAGCTGGTGGTTATCCATCAGGTGCATGCTAGGACCACTTTTCTGATGTAGAAGAGTTTTTGGATTGTCCAGTGAGGAAAAACAATGTTTATCCTTTCTGTATCTTAATTCTCAAAGGCTGTTGTTTCCTTTGAATGAGAATACAATGAACACACCTCACAAGTAGTATATATAGACAAGGGTTAAGAAGGACAAAGGAACTGAGGACAGCATTTCTACTTCGCTCCTGAGAATTGCTCAGTCTGCATGGAGGAAAATAAAATACAACATCATTGTCTCAGCGTTTCCTGCCTAGGGATCTGCTCCCTCAAGCTAATACGCTCATTTTCTTTCTGCAGACAAGAAGCTGAAAGTGACCAATCTCAAGAAGGGTCTGCAGTATGAGTTTTGCGTGGCAGCTGTCAATGCTTCTGGCAGGGGAGATATCAGTGCTCCGTCACAAGCTGTCTTTGCTCGGGATTCCACAAGTAAGTGAACTGCTGTCATCCTTCTGTCCTGGGAACACACAAAGCTGAGTGTGGGCTGGAGATGTTTTTGTGGAGGCAGTGTTTTTAATTGCTTTGTGGAAGGAATGATTTCCTGTGTGATGTTTAAGTCAAGATAAGGCAGATGCCCTGTGCAGGAGTTGTGTGGTGTGGAGAGGTTCAGGATGGGTTGCAGAGCATTTCAGGAGTGCTTGCAGGGACCTAGATCCTGCAGCTTTGAAGAATTGGGATGAAATGGAGGCAAGACAGCAGGGTGGTTATCTGGTGCACTGCAAGAATGCTGAGGGTCTCAGGAAGTGGCTGAAAAGAGGGTACAGGAAAAGGTACAGGTGCTAGAAAAAAATAAAATAAAATTTCCCTTTTCAGAACCTCCAGGTCAAGTGAGGGATCTTAAAGTGGCCAGCACTAGCGGCGCTGGTGTCACCTTGACATGGAATATGCCTGAAGTAAAAGATGGAAAATTTGTGAAAGGCTATGACGTGGAGATTCGGTCTTCTACCAGCCTCAGCTGGACCAAATGCAACGTTCTTCCCATAGAGATGACCACTTACACCGTTAAAGGCCTGCAGGCCAAGGAGGTGTACTTCCTGCGTGTGACAGCGCTCAATGACTGTGGCCCGGGAGAAGCCGCAGAGGTTGAAGCTTGCATTGAATCTGTTCCCGCTGTTGGTAAGTCTAGCAGGCTGCTTTCAGCAGGAGCAGGATCGCTCTACAGGTAACAGGGCAAAGGCAAGGTCTGCAGGTCTCTGAGCTCCCTTAAAGTCCCACGCTGTAGCACAGGGACAAGTACTACCCTGCTCTTCTGGAGTGTGCTCTTGTTGGGTTACCTCATCAGGAAATTCTGAAAATGTAGCTGATAACTGCGTAATGCGCTGTGCTCAGCTTGTATTATTACTATACAAGAACCCCTGAAACACACAGAATTTTTGAGAAGGTCAAAAAAAGCTCTTAGTCCAGCTCCCCTTGTCATAAGTGTCCACTGCAATTCCCTTTTCCATGAACGTCGTTTTACACAGAGGATCACCTGTGTAATGGGGTGAAGTGTATCACCCCTTGACTGAGCTGTGACATGTATGCAAGCACTGCTGTGAACGTAGCTTAACATCCTTTCCTCTCATTTAGTTATAGTGCTAAATAAAAAATAATAAAATTAGGAATGTGTAATGGTTAGCAAGGAACTCTGGTAGTGAACCAAGGAGACTTTTTTCCACGGTACCACTGAGTTTATCAGCAGCCTGCAGGCTAGCTGTTGGAAAGGCCAGCACATGCATGTGAGTTTGCCAGCCAATGGCTGTGTCATAGCACACAGCTTTTTACTGTAATCACTGTCTTTCCCAGTTTCTCCCAGGTTCCTAATAGATGACACAGTGAAAAGTTTCCTGCTTATAAAAGCAGGAAATACCATCCGGGTGAATATTCCTTTTGAGGTAAGATTTCAAATTTGATTAAGAAGACCTCATCTTTTTTTTTTTTTTTTTTAATTTTTATTTATGTAGTCAATAGTGGACATGAAAACTGAGCTATTGTTTTCTTGGCTTGGAACTGTGTTTACAAGACACTGGGCTAACCCTTTAACCCTCCAGTGCTGTGTGTAGAGGGAAACAAACACAAGAACTCAGCTGTCAGTCTTGGTGTAGTGCTTTATGAGGTTATGGCCATGCAGTAACCCCAGCAATAAAGCTCTTGGAATGCTCTCCATCCAGCCATCTCAGTATTACCACCATCTGGTACTGATCTGTCTTGCTTAGAGTTTAAAAGTCCGTTCATTTCCCTCCAACTGCCTCGGAAGGCCTTAGGGTTGCATTTCCAGCAACAACCTCTTGGCTCTGTTTGTCTAACTAAGCAGCAGGACTTAAGCTGGTTTATTTGAGAAAAAGGCTTTCACTTCAGAAGTCCTGGTGCTTTGACGTAAGCTTGGAACAACACGGGTAAAGCCTGGGATATCAGGAAGAGACTGATGGAGGTGAAGTGTGCATTCCTGCTGGCTTCACTCCAGCTCAGCTGCTCTCCTGGAGTATAGACACCAAAGAAGGAAAAGTAGAATCATACAATTGTAGGATGCTTTTTTAAAATTTCTTTCAGAAACCAGCAGATGTTTTTAAAAGTAGAAAATGTTAACTGCTGATGTCGTCAGTTGTTCTTGATGTAGTCCGCCTTGTTTGACATGGCTATACCTGAGCTCCTCAGAACAATCATGTTCTTACAGGAAAGGACAATGTTGCAAAGAAACTCTTGAGCAACCCTCTACTCTGGGCTCTTAGATCCATCTCTGATATTTCTATGTGTTACTTAACTGTCTCGTGTAGATGCATTTGGGACAAGATAACAAAGCTGTAGATGTAAAGAGGTGATCTGGAGGCAAAGCTCATGGGCTGTAACTGGTGTCACTCTTCACAGGCGTCTCCTGATCCTGTGGTGACCTGGCTAAAGGATGGGCTTCCTCTTCCAAGCCAGGCTACAGTGAGCACCAAAGATGGTACCTCCCAGCTGCTGATTAAAGCAGCCGAGTTCACTGACAGTGGCATCTATACCATTGAGCTCATGAATGGGATGGGGAAAAGAGAAGCATTCAGCTTCCAAGTTCAAGTTACAGGTAACTCCCTACCGTGTGCACTTTGTGTGTGTACGTCTGTGTGTGCACATGCAGATTTACAGGTGAGCAGGCAGTGAACTGGGTTCGGCATGGTAAGCTCTAATGCTGTTAAGCACTGCAGGCACTGGGAGAATTGGAATGCAGCTCTCCATGAGATTCAGCCTGGCCTCTTTCTGACATCACTTGGCCCTGTCTGCAGGACAGAGCAATCCACTGGTTCAGGTCAGACTTGGCTACCAGAGTGGCTGCTTAAAAAGACAAGGTTACATGGATAGTGCAAACCACAGGAGAGCGGTTCACGCTCTTTCCGGCAGTGTCATGTTGGCCAGCAGCAGAGCAGGACCTCTGTCCATAGCTATAACAACTCCTTAAGCTGTCTCATTAAGATGTGAAAAAGTTCAGCTGCACCAGCCCTCATCTCTTACCTCTATCCATAGGAAGGGAAAAAGGCCCAGCACTCAGGTCCAATGCAGTCAAAGCTCAATCAGTAGCAAATGAGCTTGTACACCTGGAGGAGGAATCAGATTTCGTCCTTCCAAACATCCTTCTAATGACCAGCATGTCTGCTCAACGCCCAAACATGGGATATCTGGTGGGCTCAAAGGTTTTAGGGTCCTACACTGTGCCACATTCCCTGCATCTTTGGTATTATTTGTTTTCATCTGACAGATATCCCCCAGCCCCCTGGACCTATTGAGCTGAAAGAGAATGTGCCAAATACAGTGACTGTAACCTGGGAGCCATCAGCATCTGAGAAATGGGAAAATAATCTCTTCTATACGGTCCTGAAACGCGAATCACGGAAAGGCGTGTGGCACATGGCGGGTGACCTGATCTACACCAACAAATTCACTTTTACCAAACTGATCCCAGGCCGGGACTACTACTTCAGGGTGGTGGCAAAAAATCACTTGGGATCCAGTGGTCCGTCTGAAACTGTGCAGCCCTGGAGAATTAAAAAACCGAAGGGTAAGCCAGCTGTTACAAATAGCTACCTGTGTAACAACGCTGTCCTGCTTTTCTCCATTTATTGTTTCTAACACATTGTCATGAGACAGGTCCCTCCTCCTGTGACTGTTTAGTTTCCCAAAAAAAGAGAGTACATAGAGATACCCTAAGAAATTCCAGGATGGCTGGGAAGGTTTATTGTTTCTGAATGCATGTTGTTGCAAACCAAACAGATCCTTTATTTCCAGCCATTGTATCGTGTAATTTGTCATAGAATTAGTTCCCAGCAAAATCTAAGGCTTAAATTTTGTAGAAATTAAAGTTTCTGACCTCAAAGTTAAGTTCTGGCCAGTTTGAGAAGAAACACAGGCTACAATCCACAGGTGCGTGGGGCAGCAATCCTTTGCTCTGCGTTCCATCCCCATGAAGCAGTACCTAAGTTTGGGTTTGCATGTTGTTCATTGCTTTTCTTTTCTTTTCTTTTTTTTTTTTTTCCTTTTTCCTTTTTTCCTTTTTTTTTTTTTCTCCCAGCTGAAGTTCAAGTCAGACCACAGAAATACAAGGGAGTTAACCAAAACCAGCCCCCGAGGTTCCTCGCCCCGCTGAAGCCCCACGTGGTGACCACGGGGAGCGAGTGCCGCATGAGCTGCGCGGTCGGGGGGCACCCGCCCCCGAAGGTCAAGTGGTATAAGGACGGGAGGGACCTCTCCAATGACCCCGCCTATTTTGGCACGAACGACTTTGGTGTCTGCTCCCTGGTGATCCTGGGGGTTTCAAAGGCTGATGAAGGCAATTACACGATTGAAGCCACCAACGAAGTGGGGCGGGCGTTCAGCAAAGCCTCCCTCACTATTAAAGGTAACAGTCTTTTAAAGGCTTCGTGTTTTTCATTGTGTGGTGCCAAGATGAATGTTATTGCTGTCAAGATGCCTTAAAATGGTAGCCATGCAGCTTTATGTACTGCCAGGAGCAGTACCCTATGAAGCAAACTGCAGGTGCTCTGCTTTGTTGAGTTTTTAATTAACCTAAGTGATCGAGCAAAACAGAGATGAAAAGGCAGATGTGAAAAACCACGTGATTTCCACATGAACCCAGAAGTTTTGGTTGACCTTGAGCAAATTCTTTAGAAAGAAATATCCCACCTTCATGTGATAAGATATCTACGTTAGATTTCTCTTCAGTGAAGGAGATGCAGGATAGAAGATTTGGACACTAGCGAGGTTGGGTGAAGCAGCGAGGGAAAGGCTGGCATTAGCTGGACAAAGGCAGTAAGAAGGGGAGAAAGTGGTGGGGTGTGAGTTAACCAGGGTCACTGAGGGCCCTGATGTGGGTACAGTCAGTGCAGCTGACGGGTAAGTGTCACTCGCAGTTCGCTCCGTTCTCTGAAACATCCCCTACTTGGAGTCGAATATTTGTTTCTCATGCGGTTCAGGATACCTCAGTGGGGTCATATGAATGGAGAAACGGGTCACTGGAATGCCTGTGGTCCTTTCTCAGAAATTGGTCCTTTTGACCCTGTAACATTTCAGGTTACCCTTCCAGAACAGCTTTCACACTGTCCCCGTGTTACAATAGCGAGCTTTTGAGCAAATTCTCTTTCTCTTCTTTTCAGACTCCTCCTTGTAACATGACCTTCCTGAAAACACCTCTGCACTCCTGTGCGAAGGAGAAGGTTTTCACTGAGAACGGGCCCTGTACAAAGGCTACGTGTCTGTTTTCAGATGTGCGTTAGAGTCTGAGTGCTTTATCCTTCAGATGCAGTAGTTGCGTTTTGAACATGGTGCTGCATTGTAGTCAGAACAGGGGAAAAACGCTTCAGGAGAATTGTATCTTTTTATAATGACCGTGGCTTTCCACTGTGACCTTTTAAAGCACAAATGAGAATCTACAGGAACACAGAAGATGAGAGGAAAAAAAAAAAAAACTGGCCAAATGAGACTTTGCATGGAGAGCACAGGTGTGAGAGACCGTGCTGCAACACCACCCCCCTGCTCAGGCTGCCACGGGAACGTTTCTTGCTGCCGGATCTCCGTAGCTGGCCTCTTGTCCTGTGGTTTTCTAATCTGGAGCACTCATTTTGGATTCCACCTAACTTTCCGCAGGCTTCCTAATTCTGGTGGAGGCATGTATTCCACCACCAGTGGCAGCTGTGTATGTTATTTCCCTTAACTTCTAAGTGGAAAAGAACACCTGTCTGCTGGCTTTATCTGCTAGAGAAGTTCTCAGATGAGGCTAATGTGGGGTAGTGCTACTGGCAGTGAAAGTGCATGGGTGAGAACGAATGGAAATCTAGAGCCAGCTGTGTTGTGTGAGCAGGCCAATGCTGCACTCAAAGCTATCCTAGCAAGTGCTGTCAAAGAGGATGTAGCAGTCCTAAACTACCACGTTAGTATCACCTTTCAAATGTAGCTGCCCCTGCCTCGTGGCATCCCTAGAATATTATTGCCTAGCGCTAAAAGAGGTTAAAAACCTGTTGTGTTTGACCAGAAATACAAAGGACAACCAGAGATCCTCTGCTGTGGCTGGGGGATTCCATCATGGCATGGAGAATGAGAGTGGACAGCAAGAACGTCATGATGACTGCACAAATGCATTGTAGCCTTAGCACCAAAACGTTCACGACAGCATCTCAGAAGACAGGAGAGTCAAAGATTAAAGCCACTGGATCCCCAGACAGCCAGTCAAACATTTACATGGGGCTGAAATGTTTTTTGATTATATTTTGTACCACGTTGTACAGAGGTAGCAAGAGTAGATTATGAAATTAAACCATTGTTCAGTAAAATCTGCCATGTGTGTTTATTTTGGAGAAAAAAGCCCAGCCAGTTCCTGAGTGCTAACACACCTCCATCACAACAGCACTTTCACATGCAATGCCTACAGAAGCTCGCCCCTCGTCTTATACCCATGGCACACAATCTCCCACCTCGTCCCTTGAAGCTATTGATCCCAGCTGCTACTGGGAATATTCATGTTGCATGTTAATCTTAAGCACTGTTTGTTTGGTTTATTTCACAATAACCTGCACAACTGTATTGTGACCCATGCCTCAGGCCCTCCTCACTCCAGCAGATGAAGCCTGTGTAGGTTCCACCTGTTACACGCCAGGGAAATACAGGGCTGCTCCCCTCTGGGTGCCTTCTGTCATGGGCACAGCAGCCTGTTCTTCCCTTTCCACCACACACGGGCGTCTCCATCCAGAACACGCACACAAGATCTACCAGACCTGCCCACACCCACTCCTGGTTTGTGCTCCCAGCCAACAGGCTGCCAAACCCCCACACATCTTTCACAGAAACCGTCTCCCAGGACAGCAAGGCTTCCAGGACTGCTGCTGTGGACCCACCTGGCTCCAGCCTGACATCGTGCATCCTCCTGCAAAGACAGGTAGGGCGGTGCCAGAGCCTGACCTGTGCTCTTTGCAGTGTTGAGGCCGCTTTGTCCCCAACAGGCAGTGCCGTACCTGGACTGAGGGCCCCTCACGACCTGCATGTTCCCTGCAAAGAGGGAAAGCAACTAAGCGCACAGGGAGTGGGACATGTTGGCCCTCCCCTTGGAGGAGGGCTCTTTGTTTTCACTTCCATATTGGTGGTGACCCTGATTACCTTCCCTGTAGCTGGCATGTGTATGGATCCCGGCAGGACTGAGTTAGGCTCCCGCCTGGAGGTGCGCTTGCTGCTGTTTGATGGTTCTCAGTGTGCTAACAGGAGAGCTGCTTTCTTGCAAAGCTGGGTGCTAAACACCAGCAAGGTCTCACTAGCTTTGGTTTACTTATGCTGGTGCGATACTCTAGGAGTGTGTAGAGAGTGCGTGGCGTTAGGGTTACATTTGTTATTTTCTTCTTGGCTGGTGCCTGCAGCAGTCGCGCAGCTGCTGTCATAGCAGAGAGGAGTTGCACTGCACAGGCAGTGCTGCAGATCCCCTCTTGTATTCCCCTGCTAAACCTCTCTTGTACTCTTGTGCTGCTCATTTGCCGCTGGCCTGACGGAGGATGTCATGCTGTGTGTGACCAAAGCCTTCAGCAGCTGCTTCCCCCCCTGCAGGCTCCCTGTGCCTGCTGTGGGTGCCCGTATCCGTATGCCCACCCTGCACAGCTCTGTGTCCTATCTCCCCTCTCCACAGAAGACTGCTGGGCAGGGCTATGGCTCTTAGCTTCTTGCTCAAAGTCCTCTAAAAGGAAATGCTGCAGTCCTCCCTCTGTGCACACACTAGAGGTTAAGGGGTGTTTGGATGGTGGTCCAGTTTGTCTGGGGACTTATTCTGGCACCCTGGGGAAGCCCTTGAACATCCCCTTTGGGAAGGCAGGCTGCCCTTCTAGCTACAGGGGGCTCCCAGCCCATCCTCCTGGCAGGACCACGTGGGGGTGGATTGACCCTGGGCAGCGCTGGAGCCACGGCTGCCAACTTTTGCACCCATCTCCTGGACCTGGGTTGCCACAGCTGTTTTCAGGGAGCAGCACCCTTTGGGATGGCCTCTGCCCACGCTCCTCCCTGAAGCGCAGCTGGTCGCATCCCTTCCTCTCCAGGGAGAGGTGCTGTAGGACTGCAGAGCCCTCCAGGTCTCCCCAAGCAGAGAGGGTTTTCCAGCTCCGAGGGCCTGCAGTTCCAGCTTATCTAAAAGCTTGAGACAACTTGAGAGCCTTGCCATCCTCTATGAGGATAAGAGCTACCACTGGCATGTCTTGCTGCCCGTTAAAGGGCTGGACGCTTCCTTCCCGGATGGTGCCCCGGGAGGGCACGGCTGTGCTGCTCTCTTGCAGAGCTGAGTGCACACGTCGCTCTGGTTTGCATGAACCAAGCCCTGCTGTGCTCCCTGTTACTAGGAAAGGGGCCAGGGTTTCATTTAGGCCCAGCTCTATGCCCTGTTCCAGGCGGGAGAACGCAAACTCAAACTCCTCCAGGCTGCTTTCAGCCCCCTGTGCCTCTCTTCTTTTTCTCAGCCTCAAGTATAGAACTTTTTTTTTTTTTTTTTCCTTTTATACTTGTTTCTGTTCCATGTTGTCAGCCTGAAGGAGGCAGTCCCAGTGCAGAGCATCCCGTAACACCTGCACCAGGCCAGTCTGGCCAGGGAAGGATGCTTCGTGCTGAAGGATGCTCAGGAGGGTGAGCGGGGACCCAGCTGGGTGGCCTGGCCCCTCTGGTGGCTCATGGAGGCTGTGTGGCGGGCTGCAGGCCCACCGCGATGGGCGGGATTGCCAGCAAGGTGCTGGGCGTAGGGAGAGGGTGAGAGAAGCAGATGTGCACGGCTTGCTGGGTGCAGGGGTGCAGAGGATCTGCGCTGCAGGGCAGGTCTGCTTGATTTGTTAATCAAAATCTCCCTCCACCAGCTCCATCTAGGGAAAGACAGGCGAGGAGCGAGATGGAGGATCAGCTGGACAGTTCTTCCTGACTCTGTCAGTCCTGGATCTGCACTAGCTGCAGCTTCCTTCCCTGGAGTACCAGCAAGGGATGCTCTGATCTGCTGCGTTCTGTCCTAACCTGTTGCCCTTGCAGCTCTGGGATGCCACAGATGTGCAGGTGCCTGTACCACGTCCCCCTGGTCCTGGAGGTCCCTTGCGTGCTCTGTCAGCACCCTCTGAGCTGTAATCTCTTTTCTGCTCTAGCACAGGCAATCTGTTGGTGAGTTAGAGGGACGCACTGGCAGCAATATTAGCACTGACAGCTAGCATCCTCTGGGTCTGTCACTCTTAAATACTCTGCAACACCTGACTGAAGCTCTGCTGCAACTGCAAATGTGAAGAAGTAAAACTGGACAAGTCTGGAGTGTTTCTAAACCCTCTGCAGTATCAGCAGTGATTCAGCATCCGACGGGCGCCTGGCAGCTGCCCTGTCTCAGTGGAGCCTCGTGTGACTCAGGCGGCTGGTGCAGAGCTGCAGCTCGCAGGGCGCTTCCCAGGCACCCCTCTGTGATGCCAGATCCACGGCAGGATGCCCAGGGTGGCTTCTGCTCATCGGCAGCTTTCCTACAGGGCAGCATGTTGGGATGTGCAAGTTTCTCAAGCTGTGTCTCACCCAGACAGAGCTGTTAGGAACGCTGGCAGTGCAAAGGTGGATGGAGGTAATAATCCGTCATTTCCTGCCTAGCCTTACTTCTGGGCCTGATACCATGAAAGAAAAAACAACAGCACCACAGAGAGGATGTCGTTAGGTGTTCACTGCTAAAGCTGGGTGAGGTGAGCGCAGTGCGGACTGGATTTTGGTCTGTTACCACTTGCCTAAGGCCCACAGACCGTGCTGGGTGATGAAACCACGCGGTGCTGCACCTGATGCGGCTCGCCGTTACTCGAGGAGCTGCGTTTTAAGCCAGGGCAAGTGCAGGGTCAGGGAGGGGTGGTGCTGTGTGCTCGGTTACTCTGGCAGCAGCCTCGGGAGGTGCTCAGTTCATGGAGATCCTGTTGAGCCCTGAGGAGCTGGGGCGTCTGTGCAGAGATAAAGAAGTCATTTGAACACGAGTGCGGCTCAGCTGCTGTTCTTTCTATACACAGGGGCTTTGGAGACCTCCACCTTCACCCCCGTCTCTCTGCCCAGCCCTGGCACCTCTGGGAGGACCCAGTACCTGCCCGAGGGGTCAGAGCTACCTGATGAGCTGAGCCAGAAGGACCATGCTGAGGTGAAACAACTGAAGCCACCCAGGTCAGCAAACCGTGATGTGATTGCCCTGGCTGACACCTCCCTCCCTTAGCCACTGGCTCCTCCTCCCCCTCGGCAGGCGCAGCCTTCTCCAGCAGATGCACATTTACATGACAGACCCAGAGGCACTGACCTGGGAAGTTCTGTTACCCTGCAAATGACATCTCCTCCTATTTGCTCACTCCTGTGCAAGTGAAGCTGCTCTCTGACCTGGCCCAAACCTCTGTTCTGAGCAGTGCCAGTCCCTGCAGGTGACCAAAGGGGCTGGGGTATCACGAGGTGTTGGCTTGTGCAGATCTTCTTTTCTGTGCCGGCAGCCTGGCGTTTCTCCCCACCTTGCCTGCACTTTTGCTTCGCCCTTCACGCCCATGCCAACAAAGCGAGCTTTCAGCACCCTCTTTCCCCTCTTATCCCTCACCCCCCGTACCACAGCTCCCTCCCCGGCAGCAGCAGCCAGCCCAGCTTTCCACAGCTCTGGCACAAGACTGGCAGTGGGCTGTGCTTGTTTTGCTTCCTCCAGCAGCTGCTGCCTGCCTTGCCTGTGCCTACACCCGGCTCTCGGCTCCTTGGCCTTGGTGTGGCACGCCGTGGCCTTTGTTCTTGCCCGTTGCATGGCGAGCAGATGAAAGCCAACCGGGAAGCATAATTTATAGGTAGCTTGAAACACAGTTTTGGCAGGGCAAAGCACGCCAAAAGATGAAGCAATGCCTGGGGAGCTGTGCTCATACTGCTTATCAAATGATGCTTGAAAGGCTCGGTAATGCAAGAGGAGGGGTGAGTTGCTCAATTCCAGCAGAGGATAAACTGCCTCTATTAGAGGGACACGTGTTTGGGAGCAGGGAGCTGATAGCTCGCTTTTGAAAACTCGTCTAGCAAGGCAAATCACGGCTTAAGGTCCTGGTCCCAGGGGCAGCGGGGCTGCAGGAGGCTGCCTGTGCACATGCACGTGCCTGAGCAGGGCTGCACCAGGGCCTCCAGCCCTCCTGGGAGCCTGGCCTCATTGCCTGTAAAGCAACCAAACGTGAGCAAGCGTTGCACTGATGACCCTGAAACCTTGTGGGGTGCGTGCAACTGCTGCAGCAACCTCAGGGCTGAGCTGTGTGCAAGGAGCATGTGCAGCATGGACTGTGCATCCTCATTTTTCTTCTTCCCTGCTGGTCCTGTCGTGGATGCCTGGAGCATCCCTGCCTGTGCTTTTCCCTGCCATGAAGTGCCACTGTCCTGGCTGCCAGCCCTCTCCCCTGCTGTAGCCCCAGCAGGCTCTGCATCCTCGTGCCATGCCCTACGGCACCCAGCACAGGGATTAGTCTCTGGTCCTCCTGTAGTAGCTGTGACAACATTGCCAGTGCCACCATGCAGGGATGACCCTCAGGATGCCAATGGAATGAGTGCCCTAGCCGTTGGGACAAGACTTTAGGTAGTGCCCAAAGCTGGAAAAGTGTCATAACCACAAAACTGCCCTCCTTTCCTTCCCACAGTCGGTGTACTCGCTCCAGATGCAGTGTGATGACCACGGATAACCAGTTTCCCCTCTGCCCTCGTTGGGTTGCAGCAAGGTGTCCTCACCAGTCCTGTTCAGCTGCCCATAAGGGGCAGGAAACTCCCAGGAGACGAGGCCTCAAGTAGATCTGTCTGGAGAAATTGTGTTAAAACCCATTTCTGCACAGAAGGCTCTGATTTTATTTTATTTTATTTTATCCAATTGGCTGAAATTGGAGGTTAAAAGTTATTCAGGGCAGCTGCTAGTTAATAACTACTGAAACATCCTTTCTGGTTTTCTAGATCAAACATTTGTATGAAATGTCAGACTGTTTTTATTACAAGAGGAAGACAAGGCACTTTGATCTACAGAAGGAAGGTAAGGCTTTTTCAGTCGTTCCTAAGCAGTAGAGCAGTCCTTAATGATTTAATTTTAATGAAATTATATGTGTATTTCAGCCGTGTCGTTAAAGAAAAGAGAAATTGCTTTCTGGTGTCACAGAAGCGCTGCAGGTTGTTAGCCCTGAGTTTTGCAAAAACGGCAAGCTAACATTACAGACCCTGCTGTTAGCCACGTTTAGCTGCCATCCTTTCACAGGGTGTTTGCTGTTCCCTAGATGCTCTGGCTGATTTTGTAGTTAAAAATGACTATTTTTGGTGAGTTTGGCTGCACAGCGATCGTCCCTGCTCTGTGCACTGACCTCTGCAAGGTCACATCCAGGAGGCTGCCAGTCAGCTTGCTTCAAAGCCTGTTTTCCCCTTGTCTGGGAAGAAATCTGGGGCCAGGGCATGGTGCGGACGTGGAGGCAGAGGGAGGTGCTGCCTTCAGCCTGGGGAGGCAGGGGTCAGCCAGCAGCCTGCCTCCACCACGGGAGGTCCTTCTCCAAGGTCCTGTCATTTCCACTGAGCAAGAAAAAGTGGTACTGTGCAGAAGCAGCAGGAGGGACAGTTCTGGCTGCAGAAAGCCTTTCCCATGAGAAAGGAGCAGCCCTGGGTTCAGACCATTCCCATCCTCGGAGAGACCCAAACCTCAGCTGGGCAAGGACTGGAGCACCCTGAGCTCTGCTTTGAACATGGCAATGGACCCAGGACCTTTCAGAGTCCCTTCCAACCCAAAACTTCCCATGATTTTCTCCCATGGAGGTCAGCGACACCTACACCCACTTTTTTGCTCATTGCATCCTACAGAAGCCTTGAAAAGGGGAGATGGCCCTTGGCAATGATGGGCCTCGCTAGGGCAGCCTAAGAAATGGCTGGAGAGGTCACCAAACCCACAGCCTGCTTTCTCTGCTCGTGTTGGACATTCCTGCACAGATGACCTGGTTTGTAGTTTCCATAATAAAACCGGGAGGAACATGTGCCGTGCTCCAGCAGCGTGGCAGAAGGAGCAGGATGCGGGCGACGCGTAAGCAGGCCTGGCAGAAGGGACTCGGAGGCTGCGCAAGGATCAGCACCGAGTGCACAGGTACAGCTTGGATGAATTTTGGGTGCCCCTGTGTGGATACAGGAGCTGGACTCAATGATCGTTACGGCTTCCTTCCAGCTCAGGCTGTTCTGTGACTTCTCCGAGGTGACGTTCAGCCACTCATCCCCTGTCCTGTCTCTAGCACAGGTACCCAAAGACTGCCCACGTGTCCGGCTATAAATTGGCTTTGAAAATCTGTTTTTCCCTGTGCAGTCTGCAGGTGGACATGTAAATACCTGTCCACCTTGAAACCCCGCTCACTGCAGGCTCTTCCTGGAAAACAGACAGAAGTGAAACGTAACCCGTGCGTGACATACGGATCAGCCTCAAACACTGTCTCAAGATGAATTTGCTGCTAATCACTGGTGTTACAGTTTTCACTATTAAAGTAAACAGTACCTTTACGAAATAACAGTGCAAGTCACGTAAGGCAATTGATTGGTACGTTTATTCACAGCATTTTTTATGTAACAGGATTTCATAACTTATTTAGAAAAAGGACTGAGCTTCTGGGGTATCTGGTTCATCCTTCAGGACTGGGATTATTGTCGCCACCCAGCTCCCCCCCCGCAGCACTGCATGGATGCCGGGTGAGTAAGTAACGTCCCGTCAGGACCGCCTTTGTGCCCATGTTCTCTCTTCACCCCATCCCCACATTTTGTTTCTTGTGCCCGATCTCACCACCGCTGCCACTTGTGCCACGGGCATGCGGCCATGCACAGCCCGTCGAGTGACTGGCATTGAGCTGAGCCCTGTCCTCATGGGGCACGCGGTGCTCACAGCCCTCGTCAGTGCCCTGCTGCACCCCAGGCTCCCCATCTGCTCCCGGGGGCCCGATGTGTGATCCCCTCCCCTGCCCACCCCCTGTTTCAGTGGGTCGGGTGACGCAGGGGTGCGTTGCTAAATCATTACGTCAGCTGGTCTGCGAAGTTTCCTCCCCCACCAGAAATGCAGGGGATTTCACAACAGCGTGGACTCCAGCCCGTCCTCGTGCCATCTACATGCTCGCTCCCTTTCTAAATTTGTCCCTGTCATCTCCGTTCCTCCCCTGGTGGGAACAAGCTCTCCATTCCCCGCAGCGTTTCTGAGCTGGGGCAGATGTGAGCTGTGAGCATGGGGAGGCGAGGAGCCATGGGGCCTTCCTGGGTGAGATGTCCATCTGCCTCCTCCACCTGGGTCTCCAGCTGCCTATTTGGTGTAGCCACCTCCCTGGACCATGTCTTGACTTATGTTGGGCACAGCCTTAAGCCCTGGCATCATCAACACTGGACACATTTTTAGGTTGTCCCTGGGGTTGGTTCCATGGCACTCTGGGCTCCTCTACCCAGTTTGTGTGTGGTTATGCCAAGTCCAGCCACCCTTGAGTGCTGACCCCGTTGACAACCAGCTCCCTCTGAGCTTGCCAGACGTTGTTAAACATCTAGAGGCAAGGGAGTCACTGGTCAGGTCCTTGGGTGGACCTCAGGACCTGAGGAACCAGAGCAGAGAGCTGAAGCTAGGGAGAGGGTTGCTACCACAAGGTGCTGTCAGGCCTTCTGGGCACAGCTGAGCAGGATTCGCTGTCACTTGGTCACTGGCAGCCTGCTGAGGAACACAGATTTGCTCAGGGGCTGGCATGTCCTGCCAGGCAGCCAGGAGACCCCCGTCCTGATGGAGGTGGATGGATGCAGTGGGGCAGCAGCACGGCACAGGGAATAACCTCATGCTCATTGCAACAGCATCGCCTGCTTCCAAGGGAAGCCTCTCGCAGCTACCCCAGGCAGTTGTTTCCCCTCCAAAACAGGCAGCAGCCCCACCAAAGGTGTGTGCCGTGAGCACAAGGACCTCTGCACTGCACCCACCCCTTCCCTCAGCACATCCAGAGATCCTGAGCTCTTCAGCCTCCTGAGACCACGAAGGAGTTCCTTACCCCAGACTCAAACACTGTCACAAGCTTTTCGTTTGGGCTGCAGGTGGCTGGAGCAAGGGTGGATGTTGCCAGCAGAGTCCCACATGTTACGTCTCGGCATGGAGCATCTCCCCCACAGTGCATCTCCTTCGCAGGCACGGGTGAACAGGCAACTGGAGGCTGAGTGCGCCCTGAGCTGGACATTGCCTGGCAGAGGGAACTGGATGGAGACAGCAGGAGACTGGCAGCCCCTTGGCCAGTTTGGTGGAGGCTCCTCGGGTGAGACGGGAATGCAAGAGACAAAAACTGGGTGGACTGGCCAACCTGACAGCCTCACCCTAGAGGGGAGCTCAGAGCTTTTTCCTTCTCCATCATCATCCTCCCCTCCCGAGACGCCTCCTTGGTGCCTGCCCTGCCCTGGCATCCGCATGGCTGCTCCCAATGCTTGCTGACCAAGGCATGGCCCTTTTTAGCTGCTGGCAAGCCTGCAAAGCCCTCTGAGCTGTAAACAGCTCGGAATTGTGATATTGTTGCTCATCAAAGGTGGGACCTGGGATGGGACTGCTTGGCAGGGGATAGATATCCAGGCATAGGGAGGGGCAGAAGGGACACAGAATATCCTTGATAGCACTGAGCATGGGCACCTGCGGTTCCCGCACAGGGCATTAGGAATGGTCTCCAGCTCGCAGACATCCTGCTCTGTGTCCCCTTGCATGCACTGCACATGCCACAGGGGCAGCAAAAGCAGGGAGCCAGGAGCCGGAGCCCCTGGATATCCAATCGGCAGCAAGGGCTTGGTCTGCTCCCCCAGCCCCAAGGTGGTCGGGAGCGGGGCCCAGGACACAGGAGGGAAGGGGTAAGGATGGGAGAAGTCTGGGAGAGCTGGGTTGGTTCAGCCAGGGGAAGGGAAAGCTGAGAAGGGTCTTACAGCTCTCTGCAGCCAGATCTTCTGAGGTGCATGGGGAGAGGAAGAGAGGCAAGCCATGGACATGGGGAATTCCTCTTAGGGAGATACAATTCACCGTGAGAGTAATCAAATGTTAAAACAGAGGAGTGGTGGGATCTCCATCAGACCTCAGCTGGACAAAGTGCGGAGCAACCACAGCTAAGCTGGCCCTGCTTTGGGCTGAGGGTCGGTCCCTGGATTTAATTATTCCGTGTGGCTGTTGTGACACGCCTGAACGAGGCATTGATTTTGTTCCCAGGTGCTTTATCTCCATTGCGCAAGGCTTGCATCTTGGTGCAGGTAGCCTTGCAGCTGCTCCATGTGAGCAGTCCCTCCTTTTTAATGAGAAAAAGGGGTTTTCCTCTCTTTTGTCATGTAAGCTCCCATCCACAATGGGAGATCTACCAGCTTTGCCAAGGGCCAGAGCATGATCTGCCCAGTGCTGTCATCACCTCATCCTCCTGCAGCACCACCCCAGAAACAACTCAGTGCCATGTGTGCAAGGAGCTGAGGGGAGGTTTTGCTCAGAATCAGTGTGTGCACATGTCTCAGCAGGCTTCTGCACGGCTTTTCTCAGCTTGGCCGCTCCATGCATGCTTTCAGCTGGATCCTCGTGCCCCGGTGGATCTGAGCTCTGCATCTGCTCCATCCCTGTGGCACCTTTTGGTCCCACAGAAGGAGAGCGAAACTAAGGCTTCACACGTTTGAAGAGCAGGTTTCCTCCTAGAGAAACCTTGCCAGGCTCTGGGATGCCTCAGCTGTGCTGGGTGGGGCTGAGTCACCCCTCAGAAAATGGCATTGTCCTGGGAAATGCAATAAATTCCCAGCACATCCGTCCCTCCTGGTGACCACCCACCCCAAGGAAGAAGCCAACTTATGTGCTGGAATGTCACAGCAGCGCTGTCCATCAACCATCTGGGGGGCTGGCTGTTTTCCCCTGGCAGATTTCGCAGCCATCTGTAGACACCTTCAGCTCAGGAGCGCCCGACAAGTTTGAACAGAAAGCCCTGCACCGCTCTGGGAGCAGCATTGGGCCAGCGAGCCCTTTGATTGCGATCAGCGAGTTGGCAGTAATCCCAGGAACTCGCACAAAAATGCTTTGAAGAGGCCAGATGCGCAAGGTGTGTCCCTGTGAGCGTGTGGGGTGCGGAGCGGTGATTCACGGCATCGCCATGCGATGCTTGGGGTGCGCACATGCAGCCGCTGGACCGCAGCGAAGGGCCCCGTCTCCCTCTGGCCTCCACCTGCCTGTTTTTTGGTCCAACTCTCCAATCTTTCACCTGTCACACTCCAAATCTGGCCCAGGTTTCGTTTTCCTTTCTGCCTTCCCCTGCTGTCCCAGTGCCTTTGAGCTCCAGACAGAAAGGCAGACAGGGAATTTGCTCCAGGCACTTTCAGATGCAAGCTCTGCTGCACTGGCTATTGCTGGGGATGACACTCACCTTGCCCTGCTAAGTAAGCATCCCCAGCCCGTGATTCAGAGCAGAAGCAGCAGTTTGCATAGAGGTGCACTAAACTCCTTCTTTTAAGCACCTTTTTCTCTTTTAGAGATGGGTTTGGAGGCTGTTGCACAAACCTGGGAGATTCCCTCCCTTGGGCTAGACCATGCAAACTCGCCCCGAAGAACCTATTGTTTCTTGAAAGCCTCTGTAAGCTCCCTGTCCCCAGCCCCGCAGCCCAGCTCAGCATTTTGGGCGAGTTATGAAACAGGGCAGATGCTGGAGCGCAGCATTTGTATTATCCGCCAGCAAATGACTGGATGTGATAAACACTTGGCTCTCCCGTGCGGGGACAGGGTGAGGGCTGTTCCTTGCCGCGGGGGAAATGACATTACAGGTTTGCAAGAGCTGGGCACTTTGTTGTGCAGAAGCCATCTGACGCTGACAGCCTGTCATTGATTTGCGAAAACATCGTTTGGCATCGATAACAAGCTTTCAGGAGAAACAAGTAGGACGCGGGAAAGAAACAACGCTCAGGTACTGCTTCGCCCTTCCCTGTCCAGGCTGGAAGCACACAGGTTTTTCCCCACTGTGTGAAAACAAGCCAAGTAGTGGCAGAAAATCCTCCTCCGTGTCGCTTAGGTGTTGTCCACCTGGTGTTTGGCATGGTCTGAATGTCCAGGCTGGCTGGGAGATGGAGCAGAGTGAAGCTGGTGAGACACTGGGACCGTGGAGAGGAAGAACCAACAGTAATTGAGCTCTGGTTGCTCTAGTCCTGACTGCCATGTTCGAGTTTCTGCTGTTGGGGTTCACTGGGGGAGTGTCCTGGAGCAGCAGAAGGTGCACAAAGCTCTCCCAGGAGCGTGCCCTGCGCTTTCTCACAGTGGTCTTGCTCCCACAAAAACCCAAACGTGGCATTTCTGTGACCGCTTGCATGCTCACAGACCACAGGGGAAATACAAAACCCGATGAATGGGAATGGAACAACGTGCTTCCAGTGTCCTCCTGCTGCTTTAAAGGGGGGATCCCGCATCCGTGAGCTGAAAGCACCAGGCCTATGGGCACTGGTCCCCCAAGTGATGATTCCCACTGAAGGAAATCCCAGAAGTCCTCTCCACAGCAGCACCCTCCATCCAGCAGTGCAGAGGAACTTGCTCCTCCTGCCCTAATCCCATGCCTGGTGCTGGGGGGTCCCAAGAAGCCTCTGCCCCTTGGCGTCCCCCCGATGGGGCTTTGGCTCTCCTGTATCAGCCCCCTGCAACTTGCCAGGAGCACTGTCAGCACCTGCTGTGACCTGAAACTGAGCACCGGGGGGTTCAGTTCTCTGCAAAGGGCTCGCTGCAGTATGGCTTGGCAGTGAGAAACCTCTGAGTCAGGACCTGGTGGGTGATTTCTCGTACAGCCATGTTCTCTTGTCTTCCTGCAAGAAGTTCTTGCTTTCTCCACGCTGCCCTAAGTCACTTGCAAAGATTGCCCCAGTGCTTTGCCTGGTGGCTGATTCCTCCACGGGGGAATGCCAGGGTGTGAGGCAAGTTGATGCCAATGGTGTGACCCCTTGTGGGAAGGGATCTCGTCCCCTAGCACAGCAACACGCTGTGGGGGTCCAGGTCCCCCCAAGAGGTGCAGTCAAGTCATGGACTGAGGGGTTGGGTTTGCAACCTGTGAAGGCAGAGGAAGATTTTGCACATGGAAAACTGGACAGACCGAGTTGGGAGCATAGTCTGGACCCCCATGGGAACAGCACACCGTGCAGCACTGCTCCTCTGTCCCACGATGCATGCACTGCTGCCTCCCAACAGGGGCATCCCCAGGCTCTTGGCACTGGGACACCATTTCTACCCAAATTAGGCGAAAGGAAATAATGCCACGAGCAGGCTGTGCGGGAGATCCTCCAGCCCACGAGCACCTCTTCCTACCGAGCCCCACATCCACCACCCCTCGCCCTCCCACCCATCCTGCTGGGACCCCCCCCACTGGGGGCAGAGCTGGGGCGAGGGCAGCAGAGCCGCGTGCCCTGCAGGGCTGCGAGTGGCGGTGGGGAGCGCGTGGGTGTGTGCAGGCAGGGCTGTATATCCAGTCTGGCGGAGGGTGTGCCTGCTCACACGGCGGGGAGCCGAGCCAGGAGCAGGAGCCCTGAGACACCCTCGGCTGGGGGACGTATGGCAAGGAGGGGCTCGGGAGATTAAGCCCAGAACGAGACGCGTTCGCTGTTGCTTTGTGTCGCGTGCGGTCAGGTGCAGTGCAGCCCCCTGTCCCCCCAGCCCCGCGGTTCGCAGCCATGCTTCACTCTCCGCTGAAAACAGCGTTGGCTTATGAGTGCTTCCAAGACCAGGCCAGCTCCACGCTGGCCCTGCCGTCGGATCACAAGCTGAAAACTAAGGGCACGGGAAAGCAGCGTGTCCAGGAGCAAGTGATGATGACGGTGAAGCGGCAGAAGCAGAAGTCGTCGGTGTCATCGAGCGTGGGACACTCCAACAGAGGTAAGGTCCTGCCATGTGGGGGACAATGATGGGTCCCCTCTGGGACCGGTGCAGGTGCTATGGGGTGCTCCTGCTCTGAGCTTTTGTGGGGTTTTGTTTGTGGGATACCCTGGCTGGGGGATGCTGTCCCTCTTGCACAGGATGGAGGACTTAGGGCAAGACACAGAGCTGGATGCAGCAACCATACCCGGTGCAGATCCCCAGGGAGAGCAGTGGGGCTGAGCTCTGCATCCCTGGGGCTCTGGGATGTGCCAGCACGCTGCTCCCAAGCCTTTGCTCCTTGGCTTTAAATTTGGAGCAGCTGCCTAAAGCTCTGTGAGTCGCTCCTCTGTGAGTGTCCCGCAGCTGGGCTTCTCTAGCTTTGCTCCCTCTTGCAGGCAGCCAAAGATTCCAGCATCACAGCTCCACAGGGCTGCTGCTCTGCCTGCACACAGGACGTGGACCTGGGCTTGGGATTTGCCTCCAGAGTTCCCAACGTGTCCCCGTTTGCAGGCTGAGCTTCAGGGACTTCCCGGTGCAAGTGGCAGGAAGGGGAAGAGAGAGGAAGGGAGATGTCCAATCCTCACCGTAGCAGCTGGGATGCTCCGCAGCCAGTTTTATAAAAGAGCAGAGTGGGGTGCAGGCACTGGGCTGCTGCTCCTCCTCCATGCACAGAGCATGTGCAAGCCTCAGCTGAGCCGTAGAACAAGGTTTCATACAGGAACACCTTCCTCTTTGGCTCAAAGCTTGGCAAATGATTTTCTTCACTGTCCTTGCACCTGGAGAAAGCTGATTTGGAGGGCAACCTGGCAAATCCAGATGGGCACAGCAGCCACAACTGCTGTGAGCCAGCAACTGCAGTGAGCTCTCTGCTCCAGCAGGGTTAATGGGAAGGACAAAGCCTTGGGAATTTGGGGGACTGGGGGGCTGGGATTGAGTCCTTCAGCACACCCAGGATGAGCAGCGTCTGAGGAGGTATTTGCAGGTGAGCTGGGCCGGTCTGTGCCAGCTCTTTGGGGATTGCAGCTCGGCAGCAGGAGGATCAGGGGGCAAGACCCAGCGAGGTGTCACGCTCCAGTCTTGTTTGGGGCTGGTTTGCCAAGAGAATGGTTTGCCAGCGTGGTGTTCCCATAGGAGCCCTCCTGGATGTATGCTGCGACAGGGGGAAAGGAGAAGCAGCTGCTGCTGCCCACAGGAGGAAGGACGGGAGGCAGAGGGGGACTGTTCCGCTTGGAGAGGAGCCCAGGTGAAACCTCTGGAAAAGAAATAAAGAAAAGCAAATTGCTAAGCTGCCCATCTCTGCTCGACAAGCTCAAGCTAAACCCCTCCTCCAGACACTTTCGGGAACGTCTGGGAATGGGAATTGCGTGGAAATGTGCAGCTCTGGTTTCTGCGTCCCAGGGAGGCTGAGTCACATCCAGCTCCCAGCAGCCGCCTCCGAGCGCGGGGCCGAGGCAGCCCCGTTCCCACAGCGGGTCCAGGTGCCCTCCTGGTGGCACGTGGGTGGCTCAGCCTGGGGGCTGCAGTGCTGGAGGGGCTCCCAGAAGGGCAAGGAGTTCCCATTTATTTCCACCTTTTCTCTTGGGTGAGAGCCTGAGATGGGTCTGGCTGAGCTGTCGAGGCACAGCGCGGTATTGTGTTGGCTTTTGCTGATGTTGGTCTGAGGTCAGCTGAGCAGACCTAGGGAGAAGCTTTAATATTTCCTACAAAGAGGCTGCAAGGGGCTGTCAGGGTGGGCGTCTGTGTCTGAGTGCTCCTCCAGCACCAGCTACATGCATCCCCGCGTGATTTCTCCAAGATGCACCCAGCTCAAGCTGGGAAGTTTGCAAAACCCCTTGGTAAACTTGTGAGTGCTGTTCCTTCTGCTTCCAGACAGTTTCCTGCATGTGTCTGGTTGGGTATCAACCCAGGTCACTGCGTTTTGAGGTGGGATTTGAGCAAGAGAGCGGAGCAGAGCCTCCCCCAGCTTCAGGAGTCTGTGTCTGTAGGATGGGCAGCGCACACATCCCACTGCGTGCAGCAGGGCTGGGAGTTGTTGTGTGCCATAGCTGGTGTTTCTTTGGAGGGCCAGCAGATGTTCCCTTTGTGTCCTGCAATTGATACCAATACCAAATCACTTGGTTAACTAGAGTCCAAGGCACCAGGGCCACTCTCTGAGGGTCCTGGTGCCCCCCCTCAGTGCGACTTGTGTCTGGCTGGAGAGGTGCAGAAGGGAGCAAAGGTCTGAGGGACCCACAGGCAGCAGTGTAGGATCCAGCTGTCTGGAGGCTGAGCTGTGAGCTGGAGGCTTGCTGTGCTGGCTGTGGCTGGGAGAAGTCCCACCTCGATCCAGTAGGGTCATTGTTTTGATGAGCACAAAGAGGGCTCTGCAGACAGCAAGCGTTTGGAAGGCTTCGGTAACCTTCTCCCGGCGTGAGACTGTTCAGTGAAAGCCCTTCCACAAACCTTTCAGATTACTGAGTAAAGGGAAAAAAAAACCAACCCCTCAGCTCATAGGCCAGGAGGCAGAAGTGCAGTCTGGTCATTCCTGCACAAATCTCAGCTTCTGGGGTTTCACCAACACTTGTCTCCTAGGAGGCATCCTGCTTTGTGCTTCCCACAGGCCCTCTTCTCTTACTACTTTTTTCCTATGTTTAATCATCCTCATTGTTTTAAAGCTGTGCATGGTTTATTATTCGACTCGTCTAGCCTGCACTACCAGTGACGGGTTCTTGTCTTGCCTTCCCCTGCCGCAGATTATTATTTATTAATGTGCCTCCACTGCCACAGAACTCCCTGTTGGCTTTGTGTCCAGCTGAAGTCTTGTGCTGTCCTGCTTGACAAATGGCTCCTCTGGCATAACTCTCCTCCTCACCATCAGTCTTTTAGCTTAAGGGGTGTAAAGTTGCCTTTGAAGAATGCAAATAACTCATCAAGAGGGATGTGAAGCTGAGGCACGTTGGGTTACAACAAAGTCTTACTTTGCTCTGCAAGGATCAGCAATAGAGGAGGACTGGTTGCACAGAGAGGAGGATGAGGGCAGGGCTGGCACGTAGTGGTGCTCACAGTGAAAAGCTCTTGCAGTGCTTAGCTGTTGTAATTTTTAAGCCCACGATCTCTCCCCCAGAAGTTAATTGAGGTTTTAGATTGGCCAGGCTTTGAGGGAAATGCCGTGGTGGGGCTGGGAAAGTGAGGTTCCTCTGGCAACCAGGCCAGAGCCTGAGCAGCCCTCAGGGGTTTCCTGCCCCCCGCCACAGCTGCAGGCAGGCTGTGCTTTGCTGAGGCTTCTGCCCCTGTCCCATCTGCCCTCCACTGCTACTTCAGTGCTTTTAACCGATCTGCAAGCGGGCGCTTCAGAGGCTAAAACACCTGCTTGGATGCCAACACACGGGGCACACGCATAGCCAGGAGACAGCGTCAGGAAGGCATCTCCCCCTACAAGCATTTTCACCCCCAGCCCCAATTTTTTTTTTTTTTTTTTTTTTTTTTCTGAAGACAGTCTGTTTTTATCCCAGAGCCTCAGGATCCGTGGCCATCTTGTATGGTCTTCACCCTGGAGGTGGCTGAGCAGAGGAATACCTTCCTCCCCCCTCGGGCTGCTTACACACATCCACACTGCCTCTCAGGATGAATCAGGCAGAGGACTGTGTAAACTTGCAGGACAAAACAAAGCCACCTCCATCATAATAAGGTCCCTGGGTTCCTCCTGGCCTTCAGACCGAGCTCTCCAAGCAACAAATCACAGTGCTGTGGTGGTGGGGAAGCGCCTTCTCCAACCAGCAAGGCAGCTTCAAAATGCCTTGAACGTTTGAGGCTTTTTTAATTATACATTTTCAATCTTTGGTGTACACATTCTTGGAGGTGAAGGCAACTCTTCAGCAACCTAGGTACGTAGACCTGTGTGGACTGCCTGCTCTCTCGGTTGTGTTCACTGAATGGCAAATTTACAAAGAAAATTACAAGTGTCTAAACTTTATTTTTGGTGTCTCCTTGCTCAATCCCCAAATTTTTAGTGCTGTTGCATGGCAGCAATGGCTGCTGGGAAGAACAGCACGGTCCCGGGGAGGACTGGTGGGTTAACCTGCGAGTCACACCCAGAAACGCTTTCTTCCATTTAAGGGAGCTGTTGACTCACATACGGTGTCAGGAAATTCCAGCCTGCAGATACGTGATGTTTGCGCAGACGGGGAGAATGATCGCAAGGTGCAATTCCCAGGAAACTGTTATGGGATTGCTCTCGCTATCCCCTGGTGAATCAGGTGGCCCAAGTTCGCCATTCCGAGCCCTGCCTGCCTTCTGCTGAAGCCCAGCCCTGTGCTCCTCTGGTGGGAAATCATGGGGTGGGCCTGCAGCAGGCGAAGGGTGCAGCTGCAGTCACCTCCCCTCTCACGTCCATGGCCATTCCCTTCACCCTTACTGGCAAGTCCTGTGCGGCTTAATGTGTATGAAGCAATGAGGGCTGGAGAGATATTAACAGGCACCTTGGAGCAATGCTCTATGGATGCTCTAAAGTCTATGAATTTAGTGAAAAACTAAATTCCTGTCATTTTCTGCACAAGCGTGTGATGGTGAAGCTGCTCTGCTGTTGCTCACTCTGCATCCCGTGACGTCCTTCTGGTGCTGCTCCTCTCTTGTTGACAGCAGAAAGAAAATCTCATTACTTATGCTGCATCTATGGGGACAATCTTCCTGAGAAAATGCAAGGATTTTTAGCCACGTACCGCATCACCATAACAGGTTCTGGCTGCCTCAGGCAAGGCACTGAACGAGATGCATTCCGAGGATCGGTGGCTGTAGGAGACCCGAGTGGCTTCAGGGCCTTTGTGGCAGAGCTTATCCAGGAGACGAGTCTTATCAAACAATCAGAGAGATTAGGATATTTCTGACGCTACCCACCAGTTTAGGTGCGTAACTTGAGACAGGTAGGTCCTGATTTTGTAGCTTGTTAGATATTCAGCGCCTTCCCTGGAAGTTAATTGGGGTGAAGGGTTTGCGCTTCCTCGTAACGGAACTTGGGATGCCACAATTATTGAGCACTTTGGAAAATGACATTTAAATGACCTTGAGCTCTTTTGGACCATCTGAAGGGTGTTAAGAGAATTGCAGCTCAGGGAGAGAATGAGTTGCCTTGTCGTGATGAACTCAGCCCTGTGCTTGCAGAGATTAGCTTAATGCCTTTTTAGGGAAACAAAGTATAAACAGAGCCATCTTTTGGAGGCTGGAGATGGAAAGGCAGTGATTTTTTTTTTTTTTTTTTTTTTTTTAATGTTTGGCTGCTTTGGATCCTCAGGTGTTAAATACACAAATCATCATTGACCAGCTGTGTTTGCTACTTACAATGGATAGAATTCAGCTGCTCGTGCTGCTTGTGTTGATCTCACCATCAGCCTTCAGACCAGGGCACGTTATCCCCAGCCAGTCTGGCGGGGGTTTGGGGTGGGTTTTGCCTTCAGAGAACAGGCAAATCTCATTTACCTCTGGGTGAGAGGAAGGGAGGTGAGTTCCAGGTTCACAGCCTCCAAACCATCACCCGTTCCTCTCACACCAGACCGGAGGGACTGGCCAGGACTTTGATCCAGTCTGCTCTTGCAGATTTTATGGCACTTGGTCTAAGCAAGACCTTAGGGTGTTGCTTGTGGTTTGAGGGCTGGATTTCCTAGCAGCTCTTCCAGAGTAAACATCTTTGAGTTGCCTGCAATGGCAAGAGCTTGACTTACTGAGTTCCTATCCTCTGTCCCTTACAAGTTTTCTAACTCCATTATTCTTTCGCATTAAGCTGAAAGGATCTAAATTCACTGCCAAGAAGCCTTCAGTGTTCTGCAGCTTCCCGTACTGACAGTGCTTTCTCCACTTACAGGTTCCATGTACGACTGTTTAGCTGATGGCTATGGCTACGGGACGTCCCGGGGCAGCTACTACGCCAAAACCCACACGGGGAACAGCAGCTGGGGATACCCGGTAAGGAGCTCTTCTATCTGAGAGCTGGGGCATGCTCTCGAGGTAACCCGTACCAAAACTTCAGTGAATAAAATCCGTGTGGTTGATTGGGGGTGATGCTGTTCCCACTCTAAATGCTGGTGTGAACTTTTGGTAGATATTCCCTAACCTGGGAAAGAGGTGTTTGCCTTCTCCCACACTGTTTGCCACACAAAATGTTGTATCACCTATTGCCAGAAAAAAAGCGTGTGTAAGATTGCGCTGGCCTTTGCACACGCTGAGCTTACGCATCCCACAGAGGTGCTGCCGCCTAGGCCCTGTGTCCTGCTCATCCTTGGTTTTCATCAGCTGTTAAGCAGAGAGGCGGAATTCACAGATGTGGGATTTGAATACAGGAAAAAGGCAGGGCTCCTTTCAACAGCTGTGGAACTGTGAAGCAGCTCCCTGTCAGCCATCAAAGGTTTGAACCAGGAAAGGTGCTTTTCTTGGCTTCAAGCACAGAGACAGGGGATTGAAGCTTTTCCTGCTAGCTGCCAGGTCCTCTGTTCGCAGCATCAGCATTCCTCAGCTTCAGAAAGATCCGTCTGTCGTCGCTTTTAATGGCCGTGGTTCTTCACGGCAGAGATAGTGGCACTCGCGGGGTTGGTGCCTGCTGCATGTTCACTGGGAAGGACTGGGAGCACTGGCACGACTATGGGATTTTTGTTTGCGCTGTCTGTCAGCATCAATGTCAGCTGTCTGTGTGTTCCAAAGCCCTCTGCTGATCTGTTTAAATCCCAGACAGTGATTTCTGCCTGGTGTGAGGTGGAGGGTCAGAGCAGAGCTCCACCTGGCCGAGCGTCCTGCTTCCATCACTGGGCAGTGCTGGACCCCCGCAGCAGGGTCTGAGCAGGCAGGGATGATTCCCAGAGCGTTTTCCTTGCCACCAGCAATTTTCAGCTGAGGGACACCCCAAGCCAGAGGTGGAACCTCTGAGCTTCACGAGTCAAATATCCGTGATTGATTGTTTAAATGATTCATAGCTGTTTGTCTGAAAGAAGCGTGCTACATTTTGCCTAAGCAACACTGTTCTGTTCCAGCCATTCTCCTAATTTCCAGATTTATTTTCCAAGGAGAGAAGAATTAAGCCCAGCTCTGCAGCTGCCCCTCCAGCTCATGCAACAAGGCACTGTGGCTGTTTAATTTCGTTAATTCCAGGTCTCCCTCCCAGTCATTACGACAGGAGAAATGCTCGGTGGTTAGCAGGGCAGCTGGGGCTCTAGTCCAGCACGGATGTTGCTGTGCTGGCGAATGGCTCGCAGGGTGGTTATGCAGATCTGCCTCCAGCAGACACCACAGGGACACTGCACAGAGCAGTTCGGTCACTTCTGGTTCACCACAGGCTTATACAGCTCACGGCTTTTCTCTGAAGGGCTCTTCTGTGTTTATGGTCGGGGAAGGTCTTTCTCCAAACCTAAGTGTCCTACCAGTTTTGTGTCACTGAAATTTTTGGTAAAGGTCTTTAGCGTATGGATTGCTTTGGAAAAAGGAACTGGGACTGGGATTCACAGTAAAATCAGTCTTACAAAACTTGGTCTATCTGAAAATCAGCCATTTTGTCTTTACAAGTTGTCTAGACTCCTCCCAATGCCAACAGAGAGGCACAGGGAGGTGATTCATCTCCTCTATCTTGGAGATCTGTCAGGTCAGGGTGAGTCAGCCCCTCTGGATGCTATCTCCTTCCACGGCAGCTGGGTTGGAGCAGCCACCTGAGAGGCAGACGGATGACTGCATTCAGGGGCCATGAGTCCCGAGAGCCATTGGCACACGGAACATATAACCTGCAGCCTAAATCTGCTTAACAAGCTCCACAGACAGCATGCTCCCCAGCCACACTCAGGAACCTCCATGATGCTTCTTCCAGAAGTGTATTAAAGGGTTGCACTCATCCACTGCCAGCCTCCAGCTGAGGCTGACTTTAGTTGAACTTAGGAACTTAGGTTCTATCTGTAACTCCTGGACTGTAAGGGAAAAGAAGGTAAAACAAGTCTGGTTTTGAAGGCAAAGTTGGTGCATTTCTTTGCTAGTGCTGTGAATGTTTCTGACAACTCCCAAAGCCCTTTGAGGTGCACAGGCAAATTCAGACATTTCAGGGAAGTGACCCAGTAACTTTTGGGGAAATTGCTTAATACTTCTGGAATTTAAAAATGTAGCAGGCAATGCATGTCCACGTTGCTGCTTCAAAGACCTGCAGCTTTGACTCTCCCTTTATCAGGGCATTGCCTTAGCTGGTGACAGTAAATGACATCTTCGTGGCAAGGAGACATGCCATCTACCCTGCCTTGCTCACAGCTCTTAGAAGATTATTCCTGACTCGCTCCTTTGGTCTGGTTTTCTCTCTTCTTGGAAACCTCAAGCCTCTGCTTCTGAGTTTTCATCCCAACCCTACGAGATGCTGATGTTCATATATTAGGGCAAAAGGAACGAGAGATCTGGAGGGAAGAGCTGCCTAAAATCGATGTTGGCGGCTCTTCTCCGGATCGTTCGACAGCTTTGGGTATAGCCTTTGATTCACCGGTTATTAAACATTATTTTCTGAACATCCCTGTTGTGGAATGTCTTGTTCATAACATCGCAATGAGTAACAGAGAACGGAGTGGGACTGCTGGGGAAGATGCACTGCTCCCCACCACCGCCTCCTTGTCACAGGTGTCAGGGCTCAGCGTCCAGGGATGGAATCCCACTTGCTCAGTGTCCGTGGTGGGATGCAGGGATGCTGCCACTGCCCCTGCCCTCTCTAGATATAAGTCTCTTATGCTGGAAATTTCAGCATGAAGTTTGTCATTTGCTGTGATTCATTCATTTTTATTTTATTTTTTTAAGAGGGGTTTGGGTGAGCTTGTCAAAGAAAAAAGGTTTTACAGTGGCTGAACATCATTGCTTGGTCAGACCCTGGTTTCCCTGTGAGGTTTTGCAAGAGGCTTTGTGCTTCGGAGGAGCTATCTGGACCATCAAGACCAAAACCTTAGCTGCGTAAAGAACCAGATGAAGAGGCAGCATCCAGGAGAGGTGGGGAAGAGCGTTTCAAAAATGGATTAATGATGCATTCATTGGTTTTGCAATTTTTCTCCCTGCAATGGACTGCGTAGCACGGAGCAGCGAAAGCATTTCGCAAGTAGCATCAGGAGTTTTCCCCACCCATCATTCAGGGTGGGACGCTGTCATGTTGCATTGCCTGTGCTTTGCCCTCCAGCCTGGGAGAAACCTGCTCTTGACGTGTTTATTCGGAGCCCTTTACTTCTCTCTGTCTGCTGCTCTAGAAACAAACAAATTGCAAGGGAAAGAATTAGAGCTGGGTAATGAACTGATCGCGTCCTTAGATGCAGAAGGCTGAAACACCCAGCTATCTGGGAGGGCCTCCGACCTGGGAAGGAGTGCTGGGCCAGCCTTCCCCCGTGCTCCTTAAACAGGGGAGGTTTTTGGAGGAAAAAGAAAGAAAAGGGCCCGTAATCAACAACAGAAATAAAGCCATTTTGGCTTTCTCTCCAGCACTGATTTTTATTTTTATTTTTCTGGTTGGAAGAAGAAGTTAAAGATAGCTGTTTACCTGCCTTGTGAGAGTGCTGGGTGTTCCAGTTAGCGTTCCTTACGTGGTCATGTATTTCAGGCTGAGAGCCAGGGCTCCGCAAACGCTTGCTGCTTTTGAGGCAGGTCCTTGCTGCTGCCAGTGAGGGGAAGCACTTGGGCCTGATAACAGCACCTGCGTGCTATCGGTGCCCATCTTCACTTCCTTCCCTCCCCGTGCCTCCCCTCCTTTTTTTAATATGAATGAACGGCTCCCAAGGCTTGTCCTCCAACATTTCAGGGGAGGGAGGAGAAGTTCAGGCTCCCATCTGGGACGCTGAACGTGAGCATCCTGCATCCCTGGAGAGACCCAGAGAGCTGCCCCAGGCTCTCAGTTCTCATGGGGAGAAGACAGCCTCCACTCTTCTGAGCTGATTTCCAGCTCCTGCAGGGCAGAGGCAATTGCTGTATCCTGCCTCAGCCCACTTTGAGGGAATTCCTTGCCTTTTCCTGTGTTTCTTCACACTCTAAGGGGGCGAGATGCCAACACCCACAAGCAGTGGGACTTGAGGTGTTAGGAAATCTGGGCGACTTGTGGGGTTTGAAGGTAAGGGATTGATTATTCCCTTCCACTAATGCCCTCCTGCACAGGGAGAGCTCTCTCTACACACATAATGGCATCAGCAAATATTAGGAGATGGCTGTCAAGCAGCTCTTCCAGCCACAGGCTGGGTAATGGCATCACCTTCACCTTCAGAGGTGGCATCTCTTCTCCAGACGTCAGCGTGCCTTGCTTCTGCTTTGCTCTGCACCTCATCTCCCTGATGGCTGCATCCGACAAGGAGGCAACAGCCTGGGAAGCTCCATTCCCTCGGAGCCTCTGCCCCAGTGTCGGAAGGGAAGGGCTCTGGCTTAGCTCGGTGAGCATCTGCAACGGGGACGCGAGTCTCAGCCTGGGAAGCTGCTCTTCAGGCACGGAGGTGGCATTCTGCCGGGGTCAGGAAGCGAGGGGGTTTGCTACGTCGGTGCGAGGATTTGTGGGGATGGTTTGCAAGCAGCTCTGCAACCCGCTGAAGCTGGCAGGAGGCTCCTCATTGATCTGGAGGCTTTGGATCAGGCTCCTGCTGCAAAGAGGAATTCTAAGATACCAATTAGGTCCGTGCCACTTGAAAGAGATTAAAATGGGCTCAGCCAAGCATCTGGTAGCATCAGCAATAAAAGTCATGCACTGACTTTGGTAATGAGCTTCGCATCACACGGGAACTATTTTCCCATGAGTTTGCAAAAGGCCTCCCCGCCCTGCCGGGACCTGCACTGACTTGCTGCTCAGGGCTCCCTGTGTTGCAGAAAGGAGACTTTCCAAACAGGCGGTCGCTTTGCTTCGCCCTTCCCAGGGCTGGCAGGAAGGAGAACAATGCTCTGCGCCACGGCGAAGTGCAGCAGGAAACGCAGAATTGATAACTCCCACCTATAAACACGGCCACGCTCACACCTTCCCTCGCCCGTTCTGCTGGCAGAGATCCCATCCGAGCGCATTGGGAAGCAAACAATAGCTTTAGATAAATAACAAGCTGGCTCTTCCACGGTTAGCTGAATTGGCTTCTGCAAATGCCCAGGGGCTCCATGGCTCTGCCAAGCTTCTGACAGCTCTGCAAAATAATCCCAGCTTACCGTGACTCACAAAGCAATGCGACGGGGCTCGCGTCCAACAGGCTGCTGCTCCATTCCTGCCGGCGGCAAGCCCTGGGAGTGGGTTCCCTGCTCTGTCCCTGTCCCATTCCACGCTGTCCTGAGGGTTTCTGAGCCTCATCAGTGAGTAGCAGGGAAAATGAAGAAGATGGTGTCACCCTTAGAAGGATGGGCTCATTTGCAGTGGGTTCCTCCTGGGATCTTGGCCGGGATTATGGCATTGCCAAAGCAAACCCAGCATGGAGAGCATCCTGTGGCTGGGATCACGGCTGGGATCACGGCTAGGATCACAGCTTCCTCAGAGGTCACTTTTCCGTTGCCAAAGCAAACCCAGCATGGAGAGCACCTCTGCTCCATGGCCACCCTGCTAATTTCCATGGGCCTGCCCCACTGCCAGGGCAGCCCCCGAGCCTCACTGCACATACCCATGTGCCTCGTCCTCGCTCTTCTCATTGCATGCAAATGCCTCTTCCAAATCCCTGGGAGCTCTGCAGGATGCACCAAACCTGTTATCTGCCCTGCTGCATGACTAACAGGTTTTTTCTGTGTCCTCTGGAGTAAATGCAAAGAGAATTTTCTCCCCTTCCAGCAATTCACCTGTTTAGATGCAAACCTGCAGAATGAAAGTATCAAAACCACTTCTGATTCGTGCTCCAGTGGCAGAGCAATCTGGGTCCAGCGTAACCGGACTAAAGGGTTTCTTCTTTCCCAATGACATACCTGCTGCCCAACCCGTTCTGAGAGTTTTCAGCCGCTACCTGTGCAGCTCTCCGGGATGCAGCAGAGAGGATTCACTGCATTCCTGAAGATCAGTTTGTTAGTTGGAATTATTTGGCTTAATTAATTAGCATAATGACAATTCTGCCGAGTGTTGGAGACAGAAATGATGCTGAGCGTGCTCAGGGCTGGGATGGAGAGGGGCAGAGCAGCGGGATTCAGGGTGATGCTGCAGAGGACACCAAGTTCTCTTCTTTTACGTGGTGTTTCTAAGTTAGAAAATATGTGCTTGTTTTGTTTTGTTTTGTTTTCAGATAGGCACAGGCATGGACCCGGCTTTTCACACCTTGTGCCATGAACTTCCTTGGGTAAACCCAAGGAGGATGAGGCAGGCTCTGTTTGGAGTGAGAGGGTCTCTGACACCAAATCCTTCAGTTCCTTTTATGCCTGTTTGCTGCATTTCTTAGAGGGTTTCTCACCAGGGTGCTGAGGGGGATACAGGGGGAAAACTTGGTATCATGGGGCAAACAGCGGTAAAATTGTTTGCTTGGATTTTTGTTTGTTTGTTTGGTGTTTTTTTTTTTTTTTTTTTTTTTTTTTTACTGGGATGCACATCCTTGTGACTTGCTTCACACCTGGAGACAACTCTGCAGGCTCCCAGGTGCTGGGACTGGCATCCAGAAGCTTTCATATTGCAAGAGAATATTGGAGCCAGTCCTGGTGTACCTGGGGACAATCCAGAGTACTTCTGGTGAGTCTGTGGGGACATTTTGAACTGTCTAAAGGACAACTACAGCCATTGTTTGTTTTGACTACTTGTAGTGGGATTGTCTTACTCTTCCTTTCTTACTTTACTCATTTACTTTTTCTTGGCTTAGTCATTTCTTACACCACATCCCCCATTGTTCTTGAATCATCCCGTTGTGGGAGCTGACATACACAAGTTGCAACTAGTAAGTTCCTTAGCACAGTGAAATTCAAGAATCAAGAATCCATTCTGCAATGGAAGGAGATGCAGTGTGACCTCTCACAGGGCGTAATGTCTTTGGCTCCTGTACTTACCAGCTGGGTTAGACCCCATGCGTTGGAAACGAGGCACTTGCTCTAGTGGCAGGGTTGTGTCAGTGCTTTCACTTCTGACTCCAAGCTCTTGGATGCCAAATCCTGGTCACTGAGTCCCCACATTTCAAGGGAGGGTTTGGCACTTCTGTAAGGGCTGCAGGTGGGCCGCACTCCCATTTGTTTTGATGCTTGTGCTGTGCGTGGCACATAGACACCTGGCGACCCACGATGAGAATGAGGCATGCAGGATGCAATTCGTGGGGTTGGTGCTTACAGTTACTCAGCTTGGGTGCTGAGGAGGTTTGCTTGTAATGCTTGGGTTTAATGGTTCTGTGCAAGGAGAAAGGCTCTGTTCTTCCTCATGAAGGAAAGGCTAGGTGATGTTTAAGGTCTCCTCCAACACAAGCCATTCTGTGATTCTGTAGCTCTGTGCTTCTATGACCCTATTGCTCTGTGACTAGGAGATCAGGCCACAAAAATACCTAAGAGGCATAGGAATTTGGTGACCATGATACCCATGCATGAGTGGGCTTGGCAATGTCAGCCCCCAGCTCAGCGTTTCCTAACCTGTGCTGTCTCCATCTCCTTGTTGCCCAGCTGTACAACGGGACCCTGAAGTGGGACGTGGAGAACCGGCGCTACAGCTCCTACAGCCAGATGGAGGGCTGGGGCAGCAAGCACTACAGCAAGGCTGTCTGCAGCCCCGTCAGGGCCGGCAGCGACTACTGCTTTGTGCAGAACATCAAGAGCAGCCGGAGCGAGCCCGACCTCTACTGCGAACCGCCCCGGGGCACACTGAGGAAGAGCCAGGTCGGGGGCCGGGCAGAGCACAAGGCAACCTTGAACCGCCAGAGCATCTACAGCAGCTGTAGCACCCAGCAAGGAACTACCAGGACAAGTAAAAAAATGCCAGCACGGGCCCTCTCCTGCCCCTCCAGCAACAAGCCCGACGTGGTCTATGCCCAGCCCGTGATGAGCTGCAAGCAGGACGCGGTTTATGGACAGGCTCAGTCCAGCTCCAAGTAAGTTTGCCATGGTGGGATGAACGTGGGTGAATGCTGATGGTGCTCTGGAGGTTTGTCTGTCTGAGCTTGTCACCCGAGCTGCTTGATAGCCACTGGAGATCTGTTGACAAGTGCGCAGCGTGCTTAATCGCATCCTGCAGTGGCATCTGAAGTGGGTCAGATGAGTCACGCTCAGAGGGCTTGTTTCTCCCGGTGGACCGTGGAGGGAGAGCGATGTGGCCGGCTCGGTGTAAACAGCCCTGCTGCAGCTGTGTGGTATGGGGCAAGGTGCTGCCCGATACCTCTGTGGCGGCTGGAGGCGACAGCTCCTTTGCAAGATGAGGGTGGGGACGTGAAGAGCAAAAAGGCTGGTGTGCAGTCTGGGTGTCTCTCCTGGCTGCCACCCTGCTCTGCTTTGGCAGGAAACCAACCTAAAAGAACAACTGAGGCTGAAGGAGTTGGTTCCTGAGGGTCTGACTCAGAGCAGAGATGAGAACCTGGGAGCAGCCGTATTTACTCTTCTGCCTTTCCACCCAGTGCTTACTTCATTCCCCTGAACAGTCTGATTCACGTAAAAAAAAAAAAAAAAACTTGTGTCAGAAATTGAGGGAAAAAAACCCAACAATCTAATTGGAATTATTTACCTAGCCAGGACAGAATGGAAGCTATTCATTTCCTCCCTGTCCAGAGCATCTAGTCCCATTGGGCTAGGAATTATATAAGGGTGAGGACTGTCCTTCATGTCCCACTTAGCACCAGGCCCCTTCCTGTAAATGTTGCCTACGACAGTAGGGCAGGTAAAACACAGCAGTGAGCTCAGACAACCCAAGCTGATGGATCTGTGCAGTGCAGCTGAGCTCTCGCAAAAACAAACCCCCAAACCAGCGGGGCTTGGATGGCATTGCAGCGACATTTGTTCCACAGCTGCCCTGATGCTGATGGCTGCACTGCATCTGACGTTGGAGCATAAACCATATTCTGCTGCTCACAGAGGCCTTGGACGATATCGTGTGATGTTTTATTGGGCTAGAGAGGAAGGGTCTGCAACTCCCACAGGTGTTCCCAGGGGCTACTGCATCGCCGTCTGATACTGCTTGCTCTACCTGGGACCTATCCCAGCCCCCACACGGCACTACAGCTGGTCACACAGAGCCTGGGAGGTCCTGAGCTCATGGTTTGTGGTCTCTGCTGCCCCAGGGAATTTGCACGCTGCAGGTTAAGTGTGAAACTGTAACAGGGATCCCAGGCTTTGGTGTAACTCACACCAAAGGCAGGAGTTTGTCGAGCTTCGGGCCCAAGGTGTGTTGTAGATATTGACAAATCTCCCCTCGCAGTTGTAAGTTTTTGCCTCGAGTAAGGGAAATAGGTCCCAGAGGGTGTATGCAGAGAAATGCCACTTGACCATTAGCATGTTGTCAGGAAGACTTGGCTTCCTGTGTGCCCAGTTCCCTGCGATTTAACACATGCAGAATTAGCCCTGGCCAACACAGTGCACCAGTGGCACTGGCTTGCTCTTTCCAGAAGCTTTGTAATTCCTCTGGAATGAGAAACAGAGACATTACACAAACTGGAAGTAACTTGTTCCAGGGAATTTCTGACTGAAGAGCAAACAAGTGTCGTGGGAGCGATGGCGGAATGATTAAACATGGGACTGCTGTTGGCTTCTGCTCTGGGAAAGTGTCCTCTGGGCAGCCTTTCTCCAGAGCATCCCTGCACCGCGCTGCACTGCGCTCAGGTTGTGGACTTGGTTGTTGCTTTGGAAAGGTCACTTGTAGAATTTATGGAAGAGAGGGAGAGCTGCTGGTGTGGGAGGAATGCTCCGCAGCACTCGATGCCCTCTGGCTGGGGAGTGGCTCCATTTAGACAGTTCTCCTGGCTTGGGGCATTGCTCATCTGGCAGAACTGGTTCTGGTGTGGAAATGAGGGCTTCACATCCTAGGCTCAACGGGGGCTGTGCCCCCTGAGTAAATCTGATTGGGCTGGGGCACACCCCCTGCTTCGGTGAGACCGCAGAGCTGGCGGGGCTCAGAGCAGCCGAGGCCGTCGGCTGTCACCTTCAGAATTTTGGAAACCTGCTGAGGAGTTGCCCTCTTTGAAAACATGATTTATCTGGAAGGCCGTTTGCCTGTATAGGGTATCTGACCGGTTGCTGCTAGCCTTGGTTTGGAGTGTGCTTTTGCTGGAAAGGGGTCCGCTGGAGGTGGGTTAGGACCATATCTCTTTGCTTTGTAGGACCTTTCTGGTTGGAGGACTGCACATTTGGAGAGCTCAGTTGCATTTGGGCAGGGGGAAGTTTGTCAATACCACATTGCTAACCTTTGCGTGCAGGAGGGCTCAGCTGGGTTATAGCTGCTGCTATCAGCTCCCTGTTCAAGGCTGCTCCCTGTTCAAGGCTCTGGTCTTCCTACTCCAGTAGTTCTTCAGGCAGAGATGTTGACTTTATCACGAGCGTAGCTTCGTGTTCAGCTTTCACACCACAAAGCTTCTGTGCCCCCCATGCTCATCAGCTAGCGATAGCAACAAGCAGTACTAAGGGATGTGATGGATAACGCAGCCCACATCACTATGAGTCTTTCTCCTCCTCCAGCTGGAACTTGAGGCACAGGGAAACTATTTCTATCACTGGCTGATATTGTTTTAGTTCTGCTTGTGGGTGTGTTGCCCTTAGCACTTTGGGCATCACATCCAGATGGGACCAGGCTAGGCTGGTGACACGTGGTGGATGTGGCGCTGCAAGGATCTGTCTGTGCACACTGCTTCAACAGGAAGGAGGTGCCTGCATCTGGGCGAGGTGCCCCTGATGCCCCTGCAGAGATGCAGCCAGGGGCCCAGGGAGCTGAAATCTGAGCTAGGTTGGTGAGTTACCTGCTAACAGGCCCTGTGTGCTTCAGGGGAGATCCAGGTGACTGCCTCAGCTGGAGCTGCCGCTGGGAGGCCAGACCAAACTCAGCCCTTGTGCAGGGTCCAGGGTATTCTCCCTTGTAAAGATGAAGAGCTGGCGTGTCTTCAGACATTCCCCAACGCAGGGGTTGCTAATGCAGATCAGGAGCCATCAGTGGGTGCCTGTAAGATGCGTTGTCGTCCCTAATACTACATGCACCTACGGCCTTGTTTCAAGATGTTGATGTCTTTCTCCTGGTGTTCTCTACGCATGGGAGAAGGAGTCTGAAATATGTCATTAGAGCTCAAGGGAAAGCAAGTGTCTCTCAAGGGACCTGGAAATACGCAGCGTTTTGGTGCTGCACTGTGAAGAACTGGCTGGTGGCTGTGACTTATGTTCAGGGACAGTTACGGTGTGTCCTGAAACCATGCATTCCTAGGCAGAAGTTCAGTCCCTCTGGAAATATTCTAGATATTAAAAACACACAAAATCTATCAAAAGACTCAGAAAAGGTACTTAAGGTGTTTTCTGATAGATCACCTCTCCTTTGGGATAAGCCAAAGAGATCAATATCAAAACACAAATTCTCCAGGGCTGTGCCATGCTATGAAAGCAGAACCATGTACGAAGACAGACACCTTGATTTTGTGTTGCTCTAATACGGGACAAGCAGCCTCTGAAACTCCTGTCTGACAGTGCTGCTCTGTGGGACATGGACGTGTCTGCACGATGCATTCGCATCCAAAGCAATTGCAGGGGAGCTGTGCGTGGCGGAGCCCTGGCACACTACGTGCCATGGATTGCACACGCTAGGGATCTCCTTGTCCCTGGCTCGGTGTCAAGCTGTGCCCACCTCCCTGCTGTCTACCCACCAATTAAAACACGAGGGGAAGCTTCATGCAAGCTCCCGGTGGCACCAAAGCCTGGGTGGAGTCCCGCAGGCAGACGTGGCTGCTTGGCATGGAGCAAGGCTGGTGGGGTTGCGCCGGTGTGGCCTGGCTCCGGAGGGCTTGGATGTGCTGGGTTCACTCGAGGTTTCGAGTGGCTTCCCTCTCATTTTATCCAGGAACAATGGCACTTGTTAGGCTTTTCTGTCTTCCTTCTCTCCTGGGAACAGTAGCCTTAATAGACAGGCTTGGAGGCTTGGATCCAATTAGCAGGAACTAATCCGCTCATACCGAGTGACCCAAAGGCTGTTGTTCTCGTGGTGTCGATCTGGTCAGGAGTATCCCTGACTGATGAACAATCTCCTGCTAGCGTGCACTTGGTGAGGGTGATGATATTCTCAGCTAGGAGAAATCACTGCTGCTTCTCAGGTGGTGTGACAGAGTCCAGCTGCTCGCCCTCTGAACTTCTCCTGACACTGAGCCAGCAGAGGAAACGGACCTTTTCCCACCTTTTCACACCTTTTCCCATGCAGAACTGGATCTAGCTGCTTAGTTTTTTCCCTGCCAAAGGAGGGCTTGCACCTCTAATGGAGTGGTGTGTAGGAAATTGCCTTCCTTGCTCGGCCGCGCAAGGCGGGCATCCTTCTTTCTCACAAACAGTGCTGAACTTGGGAAGTGCACCAAACAAACAACCAAACAACATTCAGACCACTGTGATCACACGTGCTGCATGCTCACTGAGCTGGTATTTTTGTTCATGTTCCCCCCTCCCTATCCTGCTGGCCCAGATCCTCAAAGGAGAAGTCCCTCCGGTGCCACCGATGTTGTTCCAGCCCTGTTGTGGATCTCAGAGCATAGGAAAGGTGACGAGAAAATCACAGCACCCTGAACCTCAGTGCCACTGAACCCGAACCAAAGATTTTTGAGGTCCCAAATTTTCTAGTTTGAACTTTTTCTTTCCAGTTCTGCACTTCCCTTTTTCAGTGAAATGGAAGTCTCTCAGAGCCAAGTTTTGGTAGAGGTTCAGAAGAAGGAAAATCGTATGACAAAGCGTTGTTTTATCCTTAGCGCAGAAACAGAAGCGGAATGAAGTTCATCTAAGCTTGGGCGTTGCACAGTTAAGGTCCAACCCAACAATGCCATCTGTTATCCCTCTACATAGCAGGGGTATGTCCAGGGTTGGGTCTTCCTGCCTTAAATGCTGGGGACAGAGGTGGGCTGTTTTTGGATGCACCTATTTCTCTCCTCTGACTTCACAGGGGCTTAAAAGAGTAATTTAAACTGGGTGCAACTTTACGTATAGCCTATAATTGTGTCTTCTGTGCACAGCGTAATTGTTGGCCTTTGATATTTTGCGTGGAATTTGCTGTAGAATTGTGGAAATTGTTCTTTGGTGCTGTGGGGAGGCGAGAGTCTTTTTATATTTGAGGACAAATATTAACTCGTAAACTTCTGGAGGCGTCCTTTACATATTTTGGGCATCCTTTATAGAGTTTATTCTTACATTTCTTGGGAACAATCATAATTATTCTACACACTGTGTGCCTTGAAAAACTCACTCTCTCATAGTAATATTTAAAACATCAAATATAATAGGTTCATTTAAAATCTTACTAAAAATACTCAACGGTGGGATTGTCTGATGATAACCCATCCCAGCGAAGTTCCCACACTTTTAAATTTCATCCACTGTTAATAAAATGTTTCCCATTTGTATCTTGTCACAGCTAAATAGTGATAACCAAACAGGAGCTCGGGGTCTGACGCTTCTCAGTCCTGAACTTTGCTGCAGTGCAAATTAACGCCGTGAGCTGAGCTCCTGCTGCAGCCAGCTGCAGGCCCAAGGGGAAGGATGCTAGGATGACAGCTTTTGTTAGGCTACCTGGCATAATTGGAAAACAAGCTTTGCAGATCAGAGTCCCTTCACTGTTATGGAACTTTGTACATTTTCTGATTTTTTGTATTTAAAACATCGGAGGTGCATATCAGTACTGCTAAATAAATACAAGCCAAGGAGAGTAAGACCTTGATGTTCCTTAACAAGGGGACAAATCTTCAGGTGTCCGCGTTTTACCCAAGGTTTTGCTCCTGCTCCAAGCCTTCCCCAAACTCTGTGGGCAGATTCTTTACCTGTAACATGGGATGATGACAGTGACCAACTTTTACGGAGGGTTTGGAGGCTGCCAACACAAACACGCCCTGGGAGTGGGCTGTCTCAGTGCCACTGTTAGTGTTTCAGAGGCTCCGTATTTGTCCCCCTCATCACCCAGACATGCCTGTTGCCTTTTCTTAAGGGGTATGCTATAGCCTTCCGAGACCATCAGCTGCTCTCACAGTTTTGCTTCCACCACATCTCACATCAAAGGATCGCACGCTGTGGGAAAAGCCTCTGCCTGCTTTAGATTGTCCTAATAACCTGATGGATGGTTTCATTCTTGTCCACTAATTCTTTTATGCGAACACAGTGAACTCTTCCCTACACTGGTTCTCTCTTCCCTAATCCTTCCACCTTAGACATAATTAGACAGCTAGCACTCAACCAACCTTTTAGTTTCTGTCTCCTGTGTTTCTGCTGGTGGAGTGGATCCATAATTCACCAGCCCCAGTGTTCCCTGCTGTATCTTTTCCACTTTTGTCATCTCTTTCCTGAGATCCAGAAACTCACTAGGGGTGCACAATATGGTTTGCGTGGGGGAGTGATGATCTTTTGTATTTTGTATTTAATTCCTTCCTAATAACCCCCGGTACTTAGCAGCCTTTTTGGCTGAGAACTCAAACAATGCTGCATTTCTCTTTAATGCAGAATATGTGGTGATGAGATAGACGGCGGCACGATGACCATCCAGAAAGCCATACAGCTCCTGTGCTCCTCCGATGACAAATACCAGGCCATGGGTGCCTATTACCTCCAGCACACCTGCTTCCAGGATGAGTCTGCCAAGCAAGAGGTGAGCAAACACCTTCAGAGCTCTGCTGCATACTGGGCATGATGGCACAAGGGGTGGGCAAAAGTGGTTTTCCCCAGTAACAAGAATCCATAGGTCCGCTTGGCTGTCATGATGGAGCCTCATACCTCATCAGTCCCGCAGAGGAATTAATTCTGTAGGTTCTTCAGTGATTAGTGGCCACTTTCTCTTAGCAGCAGGCAGGTCAGAGCTTTAACACAGGCAGCAGAGACTGACCACGTCATCACCCCGACCCGCTTTGATGCAGGTTGAAGGGTTAGGGTGGTACGGGAGCAGCCACCCAAACGCAGTGTCCTCTTCTGGATGCAGCTGCACCCAGTTCCACCTGAATTCTCTGCTATCTCGGAGCTGCAGTGCCAGGGCCACCCAAAATTACCCTAAATCCCACAGTGCTGTTCGCTGTGCATAGCTCAATGATGCTTCAGCCATTTGTCTAAGGCAATGGGTTCATTAGTGACTGTGTCCAAAGACAGTTGATCAAAAAAGCCCTCCTTACAGGGAAATTTATTTTGCTTATGCTCTCACTCTCTGCTTACTAATTTTATGACAACATGCAACGAAGGAGGCAGTGTCAATGACGGATTTGCTGTACAAAGACTCTCACAAAAGTTTATCCCCACCCTGGCATGCAACCACGGTTTTCTAAAGGTGGCTTTCGGTTTTCTGGTGCAGTCGTGGAGTTGCATGTGCCCGCACAGCATGCAGCTGTCCCCCTGTGTCCTCGCTGCAGCTGAGCAGGGACCCCAGGGACCCCTTCCCACATTGCAGTCGCTAATCACAGGGCAGCCACACCCTTTGTTACCGTTGAAAACACCGTGAGCCCAGCCTGTCCCATCGCTTCCCAGAAGGATGTGTTGGAGCAGGTACATGAGTCATCCCAGCGCACACTCGCCTTTTTTCCCCCCTCCCCCTTTTTAAAATGCACTCATTCGTTTTGTACTGTCAGCACATCTCCAGCCAATAGGTTTGTTTGTGCAAGGAGGCTCCCCTTGTGGGCTTGTGTTCCCAGCAGACCTGGCACGGGGGGAATCCTTCAGCTGGAGCCCTCGTCACTTTGGAGAGCCCAGCTGGAGGGGTGTGCTCTTCCTTCAGACCTCCCCAGCATGCATATGGTATCCTTCGGTTCGGGGGTCCCAGGGCCACCCCTGTCCACTCCCTTCCCTCTTCATGCTGGAGCACAGCCCGCTGCTGCAGGCTGACTTCCAGGGTGTTCAGCTTCTGCCCATCTCTCCAGATCAGCCTGTGGCTTCAGGATGCAGATAAAAATCCCCACGTCACATCATGACATCGCTGTGGCTGGCCCCTCTGTATAGGCAGGGTGACATTTTTGCCTGGTGTAAACATCGGGAGGTAGGTTAAAGTTTACATTTACACCAGCAAAAGATTTAGCCCATGGCTGCTACCCATAGGCATCGATGTCTGATGCCTGAGCTGTAACCTCAAGGGCAGCACCCCGGTGCCCACAACTGCGGGCACGAAACAGATGTGCCACCTATGGCACGTCCATTCCTCACTGCCAGGTCTCCTTTCCAGCCCTGCGAGCAAGTGCCACGTTGGTTCCTTGCATCGTGGTGTCAGCTGGAGCTGTCCTTCTGGGGATGCTCTGCGCACCGTGCCAACATCAGCGCGTCTTTCCCGGTACAGGTCTATCGGCTTGGGGGGATCGCCAAGCTTGTCGAGCTGCTGCGCAGCACAAACCAGAACGTGCAACGGGCGGCGGCTGGAGCCCTCCGAAATTTGGTCTTCAGGAATCCGACCAACAAGATAGAAACTCGGCGGCAGAACGGGATAAGGGAGTGCGTGAGCCTCCTGCGGAGGACAGGGAACACCGAAATTCAGAAGCAGCTGACAGGTACATGGAGCCCTGTAGCTGATGTCAGGCCCTGGAAGGGGATGCTTTGTGCTTCTGTTGCATGAAATGGTGGCCTAAGGCACAAGGCAGAGGAGGTCCTGGCCCTTTGGTGTCGCATGGAGGTTCCCCAAATTACGACTGCTCATCGGGGCTGCGCCTGTCCCAGGTTTCCCTGTGGTTGCCCGGCCATTCCCTTGCCTTCCTGCACCCCTGAGTCCTGTGCTGTTTGCAGGGAAAGCTGAGGATGCTGGCAGTCCCAGTGCACCTGGGCAGGTTATTTGGTTGGTGTCTCACCTGTTCTTGGAGGATTGACATGAGTTCATCAGTGCAGGTCACCCTCAGCTGTGCCTGTGGTCCTGAGTGCAAACCTTCACGAGATCGTGCAGCCTAATAACAGGAAACACCAATTCTGGGAGGAGGGACAGTATGTAGATGCACACCTCCACATGATACCATGCTCCTGTTGCCCATCTCCCATAGGGATGGATAGAGGCTAGGGCTCAGGGCAGCTTCTACACCCTGAATTCAGAGAGGGTTGGGGTGAATGTGGGCTTTCTTGCTGGAATTCACTCTGACCTAAAGAAAATTCCTAACGCATGGCAACCTTCTGCTTGTGCTTGTCTCCATCTCCTTCCTAGGACTGCTCTGGAACCTCTCCTCCACCGATGAATTAAAAGAGGAGTTGATACAGGAGGCCCTCCCCGTCTTGACAGACTGTGTTATCATCCCTTTCTCTGGCTGGTCTGATGGCGGCTGCAATAGGACAAGAGAAATCATCGACCCAGAAGTATTCTTCAATGCTACGGGGTGCTTGAGGTGAGTCAGCAGGCAAGGACTTACTGCAGCTTGTGTTGACAACAGATGAACCTAAAAACATGCTCCCTGCAATGGTATTAATACAAAAAAATCTCCCGGAGAAAGTTTTCCTGACTCACAGAGGGTGCAAAAAAAAAAAAAAAAAAAAAAGGTATGTAAAACACTTTCATAGTAGCTTTTTAAAATAATGTTTGTTATTGTAAAGCCTGTCCTTGAAAAGTATAAGCTGCTTTGTCATTGGAGAGCAGCAGTAGTGAAACCTGCATTTTGAGGTTTGGAGAGAAAATTTTTGTTGCTAAAAAAAAAACAAACCAGTTTGAGTTTTAGCCAATAAAAAGACAGAATTCTGTATGTGGGGAAAACAAGCATTTCCCTACTAATTTTAATAACTGTTTTAGTACAGCGCAGTCCCACTGCCCTGGGCTTTACCTAGCAGCCCTGGCCGTGCAGCTTGCTGTACGTTGGCCTGCTTTGTCAGAAGGGTCACCCACAGAAGAGGAGGAGCACAGCGAGCCCAGCGTAGTACACTTCTCCACAGAAAAGCCAGAGCCCTTTTGCAGAGGATCTCCGTCCTGACTTGCTGCTTCTTCTACCACCTCCTCCACCTGGATGCGAGCTCCTTGTCTCACTGGGAACAAGTGGGGAAATAAAAAAAAAAATACCCTGTATAATTAGGTACTTTCATCAACTGAAGCTCTCCCTGAGGGAGCACGGGGCCGACCGCACCCTTCCCAGACACGCAGCTAGCAGGAGCTGTGTCTGCTTATGAAACAAAATGGGCGAAGGCAGCAGGGGCCTTTGGAGACGCGATAAAATCTGTGGCTGGGGACTTTTAAGACCATTTGAACCCAATGCCACGAAACAGGTCATTAAAACTAGGGGAAAAGAGTACAGTAACTGTGCAAAATGAACTTTTCATAGAGATTCCAGGCAGGCTCTGTCTCGGTGTTGCAGCTGGAGGCAGGGATATCCAGCACCAAGTTCTGCAGGGCAGTGAGGATCTTGGAGAGGCCGAGGAAGGAGGGCAGGGGGCCAGGGCCCCGCTCGCTGTGACTCACGGCGCTGCCACACCATATTGTGGGGATGAGAGGAGCCTGGGGTTTGCCCTGGGCTTGAGCCATTGCTGCTCAAGCATTTCTGGATTGCAGATGAGCTCATGTTAATGAGGAGGCTGCAAATCACAGCGCACACCAAATCCAGTTCTGGAACGCCTGGAGTGAATATCTCACGACTGCCAGCCTCCCTTTGTTTTTCATTTGCAAGCTACAAGCCAATAAAACAAGGAAGGAAAAAAAAAAAAAAAAAAGAAAGAAAAAAAAAAACAGAAAAAAAACCAATTTCCTGTTACTGGAAGAACTCCGCTGTCCTGGCAGCAACCTGCTGGAGTGCTCAGGGATGTATTGCAGCCTGGTCATTCCCACTGGTCAGAGCTGTTGCTGCTCCCCATTTCCCATATAAACATTGGCATTGAACTGCGGGAGGTCCACGCTCACAACCACTTGCACCTTTCTGATTTCCCAGGAATAGCAGGTGGTCTTTCCTCCAACTTTTGGTATTGTGGACACACTACATGGAGGCGATCACTCTGTGTAACATCACCTCTGCAGCCTCTAAGGCCAAATGCTGCTGCTCTTTCTCCCTAGGAGTGTGGCTTGTGTCTACAGAGCTCCTTATAAGACACTTTCCCAGATGAAGTCAATCCAGGTGAGCAACAGGAGAGCTCTGCACCTGGGCAGTTCTACAGAAGGCCTCCAACACAAAGCCTGCTCAATCTACAGCAGAAAAATGTTAAATCCAGTCAGGGCCACAGCCAAGGTCTCTTGCTGGTAGAGATTAGAGTGAACCCAACTAATCCCCTCTCCTCCCTCTCTCCTGGCTTGCTGTGTGATGGCTTTGTTCAGAAACCTGAGTTCTGCAGACATGGGGCGCCAGACCATGCGGAATTACCCCGGCTTGATCGATTCCGTCATGACCTACACCCAGAACTGCGTGGCTTCCAACCGACCCGATGACAAGGTACCGGCTGCTCCTCCCAAGACCTGTACTAGCATTCAGGCCCAGAGAGAGCTAATATCTGTAGCTTTGGGTGTATCTCAACGTCCCTTTCAAGCAAGCATGAGAATGGACTGGGCTTCTTGTGGCTGCTCTTGGCCTGCCAAATCCCAGTGTGATCTGTTGCAGGATGGCAAATCCGCTGTGCTCTTGGCCTGATGTAAATGGAGATTTTTCAATTTCTCTTTACCAAACACAGAGCCACGTCAAAATAATTTGGCTCCTGAGCCCCCAGAATGTTTCACTTTCTTGCCTTCCCACCTTAGGATCTTTCCAGCATCTCAGCCTCCATCTCTTGCTCTTCCCACCACCACATCTCTTCTTCCAGCAGGTCTCAAGCACGTGACCCCCAGGCTGGTGTCACATTCAGCAAGAAGCCAGGAGCTGGTGTCTTTCTACCAGTCCCTTTCTACCAGTGATGCTGATCACTGTTAGTAAATGGCAATTTTGCTGGACAAAATAGAGTTTATAGCCACCTTTTCAGGAGTTCAACACCTGCAATACTAGCCAGACATCCCAAAGTTCTCAATTACCCAGCAAAGTACCAAAATTATTTCAAATGAGCTCAGGATTGGGCGAATCCTCTTTCAGGGACAGCTTTTACAAAAAGGCTAGTTCCAGCAGAAGATACTGAACACAGCTGTATGGAAATGCAGCTGCATGTTTTGGTGTTGGCTGCAGGTAACTAGTGAAAATTCTCCCTTGCTCTTTACATGTGTGTGTGCATTCATAGACATCCAGGTAAAGCAGGCTTAAAAGCCTGTTCTTGATTAAAAAAAAAAAATCTTCCCTAATCTGTAGCCATATCTTGGACAACATCATTGGAAGTTGGCTATGGAAGTCAGCAGTGACAGTGGGACCTGATGAGGTCCATCAAGTCAATCTGCTCGCTGAGATCCATCACACAGCATTTGGCCCTGTGGCCTTCATCCATGCCTACTCTACCTCCTCCCTCCTGCTCATCTCTTCTTCATAGCTTCATTAAGCAGGGTTAAGACCTTATACAAAATACCCTATAAAAAAGATAACTCTGGCCTGGTGCATGTCCTCCCCGTGGCTATATGCAGTGCTGCTTCGTATTTCTGCCAAATGTGACACTTGTGTTTTTGTTCTGGGGCTGATTTCAGTCTGTGGAGAACTGCATCTGCATCCTGCACAACCTCTCCTACCGCCTGGATGCCGAAGTTCCCAACAAATACACCCAGCTCAACCACATGGCCCGGAGTGTTTATATGGACAAAACTCTCACAGGCTGCTTCAACAGCAGGAGTGGCAAAATGGAGGTATGGCTTGGGAATGTGCTGCTGAGCCCCAGGCAGGGGCTGCGGGCAAGGAGCAGCATCTGATCTTCCAGTTTCTCATCTCTTTGTAGAATGATGAGTATGGGGTCCCCCTTCCCGAGGAGGATTTTAAACCCAAAGGACCCAGCTGGCTGTACCACTCCGATGCCATCCGCACCTACCTGTCCCTGATGGATAACAGCAAGAAGGATGCCACCCTGGAAGCCTGTGCTGGAGCCCTGCAGAACCTCACTGCAAGCCGAGGGCTGGTAGGTGCTCCCCTGCATGCACACGCATGGCCAAATGTGCCGGCTCCTTACAGCGGGCAGGAGGGGAAATGCCCTCCTTCAACCTTGAAAGGTCTTCCACAGCAGATGCCCCAGCTCAGATAGTTGTAAACCCAAAAAATAGGTTGTCATGGGGTCAGGAATCCTCACCCCAAGTGGCTGTCCCAGGTCTGTATGACTTACCAGGGGGTCCTTCGGGTTTCTCTATTCTGTTGGTTGTAACACCAACATCTGCTGGTACTGGCACCCTCCCCGCAGGTCATCAGTGACACCAGATGTGCACACGTGGACAGATGTCATTGCAGGAGAGAGAAAGGATGTGCGTGCACCGCCTGCGTGTGTGTGTTAAGTGGGAGGTGGCTCTAATAACAGGGTGGGTTGCGCTGTGGATTGTGCTCACATCAGATCTGCTTGTAAAATTACCCTCGCAGATGTTCAGGACACCTCGGTATGGCGGTGTGCAGGTGACACGGGCTGCATGACGCCATGGGTGTTGCAGGACCACATCACGACAGCAGCTGGTTGCGGTGCCCGCTGTCGCTGCCGTGGGCACGTCCCCACAGGCTGTGCTCACGTGGGCAAACCTCAACTTGTCTGTTTGTGTCGAACTTCATCAATTCCAATTTAAATAAGATGGCTAGGGAGATAAAGGGGTAATTATTTCATACGTAGGAGAGGCGTGTCACGTGTGCAAGGTGTTCCACCCAGAAACACGGCGTGACTCACTGCAGGAGCCTTTGCTGCTGGATGGCATCAACCTGCCAGCTCCCATCAGCTGGGAGCTTTTGTTCCAAGCCTTTCAGTTTTGTTACGAGTCTTTCAGTGTGAAATACTTTGGGATTTTGTTTTTCCGTTGGACTAAAGAGTGCCACTAAGAGGGAGGGGGGCTGTCATGTTATGGGCAGAGCTGATCGGAGATGTGGTGCTGGAGCTACTTCCTCCATGGATATGGAAAGGCCTACAGCAATGAAGATCATTACACAAGAATGTCTTCTTTAGGGGAAAGAAAACAAACAAAAACCAGTTCTGACAATGGTGAAACAACTGTTTTCAGCTCCCTGGAAGGGAATGGTTGGAATATAGCTGGACATGCATTAGGGGCTTCTGCTTTCAGAGGTCTTGTTCCAGCTCAGGGCTGCAGCTGGGGTAGGTTGCTGGGTTTGTCATCACTTGAAGGAAAGGGAAAGTTAGGATGTGCCTGAAAAGCTTGCTACAGCCTATTAGTTTTTAGAGGAGAACCCTGGATCTCATCTCAGTCACAGCTTTACACATCTCAGTCGTGCTGGCGTGGGTCTGTAACGCAGCACATGTCCCTCCTGGAGCATAGCAGGGACACTGGGTCTCAGCCCCGTGTAAGGGGGCTGCCTCCCAGCCCGTCCCCTCATCCCCAAGCCACTGTCGATGGCTGTGGGTCACCCCAGCAGCGAGATGATCCCTAGCAGCCTGTCTGGTGGTGTGGTAGCTGAGACGTTCAGGTTAATTCAGACGTTCAGACTATTAATAAGTGGGCATTTTATTAATGGTATGTACTTCAAAGTCTGTGAGTACTCAGCTGCATTGGCCACGCCCTAAGATCTAGATTTACGCAAGCAAACATGAAATCAGGATCCAAGATGTGTATTTTTGGCATTCAGCTTGTTATTTAAAGCTATCATTAGCTGTTTCTATTCCAAAGCACCTATTACTTGTGGCGTGGCAGGGAGCTGAACAAGGGCAACGTGGCCATGAAAGGTAAAATTTCTCCAACAGCTGGGGATATCAGTTAGGCAATTAGCTGTCCCCTCTCAGGCTTTCAGAAAGAGGACAGAAGTCACAGTTGTATGGCAGAGGATGAGGGGCTGACTGCAAACTCCTGTAGAGAAGAGGGGTAAACGACAAAGCACGTGGGGTTATGGTAGGAGAAGGTGTTCTACAGCTGCTTGTTTTATGGTGCGGTAGTATGCCTGGACCTGCACATCGCTGCATGTGTCCTTCCAGCAGTGGAAGTCACGAGGCATCGCTACTCTGTCTCCTAGATGTCCAATGCCATGAGCCAGCTGATCGGTGTGAAGGAGAAAGGAATGCCCCGCATCGCGCGGCTCCTGCAGTCCAACAGCTCCGATGTCGTCCGCTCTGGGGCTTCTTTGCTGAGCAACATGTCCCGACACCCCATCCTGCACAAAACCATGGGTGAGTAACTGCCACCACAGTGGATTCCAGAACAATGTCTAGTTTCTACCTCTCTAATATCTGCCCACTTCACTTTATTAAAGCCCGTAACAAGACTCAGCCAAGCTCTCAAACTGGGCAAAATGGTGTCATTTGTTCTGGTCAAAAGGACCATCACGGTGATGTGAGATTAAGGAAATGCATGCTATCTCAGCCTTTACAAACACGTGGTGTGCTTTAGGGATAATGACGCAATTGCAGGGTCACAAGGATGTGGTGTGGATGGTCGTTTTTGGGGAACTGACCTGGACTTGAAGACCCATGACCAAGATCACTGCCTTCCCACAGGCCTGCAGCCCTCATCCGACATCTGAGAGCCAGCTGGAGGCTGTTATGCTGTTACCATCCAGCACTGTTAGTGCCCCCTTCAGGGGATAACACTGCATTCTTGCGTTGAACAGTGCTGACACAAATAATGTCATTTGCCTGGGTTTTATACAAATGTTGATCAGAACATTCCGCCTCTCCAGCTCACCAGGTGCTCCCAGATGTATCACGCCTCCTGTCATTCCAGTCTACAAATACCAACAGCTATGGCGAGATCATGACATCGGCTTGTTATACTCTGAGGAACCTCATCATGTCCAACCCACACATGGGGAAGTGTTACTTGACAAGCAACATGCTCAATAATGTAGTAAACCTCTGCCGGAATGGGTGAGTGCGGGGCAGAAGGCGTGGAGAGGGACCTCTGCAGACATCTTTGAGCCCATGTACTCTGTGCAAAGCCAGGTTAATGCCAGATCCTTCAGAAAACCCTTCAGAGCCACAGTGAAGCATTCTGTTTTGTATTTGTGAATTGAGAGGGATGATAAATTTCTAGCACGTTGGTAAAGGCAAATCCTCAGCACCGGTTTCTTGGGAAGAGGTACGAGCCATCCAGGGTGGGATGTGTAAAGGGGCCTCAGGAAATCTGCTGGGTGAATTTTAAGAAATTATAAAAGGAACTGAAAGACCAACATCTTAAATCCCGATAGAAGTTCCAGCCCTCAGAACAGGGGAGCTCAGAACGCAGCCTGGCTGCCTGGCTCCTCACTGGCAGCTTCCTGCAGTTTGCTTAGCTTTAATGTTCACACTGGGACTGTGCTTAGCTTTAATGTTGACAGTTATTCATTCATCTTCTGGTTGGAGTATCCTCCTCAAATCGCAAGGGCACAGCTGTGATGAAGTATACTGGTATTTTTATTAGTAGGTCTCTGGTCTACCCACCTATACTCCAGGAACCTCAACAGCTGAACAGTCCCAACATATTTTACCACTTTTTCTTTTAGGATTTGGCTTGAGTTTTCCACCCTTTACAGCCCAGTGCAAACCTTGTTAACCCTTGCCAAACTGTGTGCTCACCTCTGGCCAAATTGGTGTTTAACTTAAAACGGAGCTTACAGTCTTTGGCCGTGTCCTCTCCATTCCAAGACTCTCCTCCCTCCTCCCGTCTGTCTTGGTTTTAACATACCTTGTGCAAGCAGCCCATTATTTTCTGTTGTGAAAAGACATTCACATGCCTCCTCCATCATCCTTTGACAAACCACTTGCAGTTTACCACTTGTTCCGTTCTCAGTCTTTAGAAGTGGCCTCTCTGTTTAGTCTGGACCTCAGCCAACGAATGTCAGTCACTTTGCTGCTTTTATACGCTTCCACTCTGCAACAAGCCCAGTTAACACAAAACCCTGCCCTCTTCTAAGTCTTCATTGTTACGAGCGGCATTAACTCCTGCCTGCAGCCCCGCTTCATCTCCCTCAGCCCAATGTCAGCCGATTCACCGCCTCAGCAGGGCGTTGCACAAGGGGGCTGTGCGTCCCTTAATTGTCCTGGCTGCTCTGTGCGATGAGCTTTGTTTCCAATGACTCACCAGCTGTGAGAGTTACTAAATTCTGGAGCTGTCTTCGGTGTGTTCCTCCTGCCTTTACCACAAATTCCTTCTGAGAAACTCCCCACTTCTCGCCGTGTGAACTTGAGCTGTTCCTTTTACATATTTCTGTCCCTGTGGATTTTTGTGCTGTTTGATTCTCATGAAAAAATGCCAACAATTTTCATCCAGCACTAATCTCGCTTATTCCTGCTGTATCATTCCACGTTGTTCCATAGAGCAGATATGAAAGAGGTGTCCCTTCTGGCAACTGGAGCTGCTAGGTCACGCATTAGATAACTTCCCCACTTACCTCTACTGTCTCTGAAGAAAGATATGAAATTTTAGGGTGGGATTTGCCCATTCCTCATCCATTCCCTGATGGGAATAACGAGACCCAACACCGCCCTGAGGGCAGTTGGCTACGCTGGATGCAGGCCCCATGCTCCCCACACTGATATTGGGTCCCAAGCTGTGAGTCCCCTCTTTCCCAGCACCACAGCCAGCAGAAACTGAGGGCAGAGGACACCTCAGTGGTGGCCAAACCACCATGGAGAACACCGTGTCATCTTGCACCTTGTTGGCATTTATCTTTTTGAACTGTGCATCCGAACCTGTAAACTTTGTGTGTTTAACATTCTTGAACAATTTTACGTTCATGTTTTAGAAAATAACTTCCAGGCCACACGCAAGTTATGGATATTTCTCTTGTTCTTCCCAAATGCCAGCCAGCACTCCTCAAAGCTGGGCTTTCTTTTCCCCGATGCTTCGTGTGGCTGTATGCTCAGTGAAAGGCATAAACGGTTCCTCAGTTTATCTGATTGCTGTGGTTTCTTCTCCTTCCTGGAGCATCCCAATTGGATAATTGTCTCCATCATCTGCACATATCCTCCTCTACTACACAGGCTTCATGGTGACGATGGTGTTTGCTCACTCTTTGTTATTTTAAACCCAAGTTGGCAAAATGTTGAATGCCATCTTATTTTTTGTTGGTGTTTCCGAAAATCAAGTGGCAGTCACTGATTTATTCTAATGTCCTTTTCCTCTTTCTTCTACAACTGTCTTTTCACATCTTCTAGTTCTATCTGTAAAAAGCCCAGACTGTCTCAAAATGAAATTCGATTTTCAGGCAACTTGTTTTCAAAATGTTTTTTTCCCAAATCAGCTGTCCCTGATACTCTGTGCCATGGTGTACCCTGCACGGTTACAAGCTATTCCCAGCTCTTTTATTTAGGGTGTGCTACTTTACATGTTGTAGTCAGCTGCACAGTTCATGCTTCATCTTTTTATACCTAAATGGTAGCACTAGATGCTCTGTGTGTAACAAAGAAAGAAAGAAAAGAAATTAGAAAGAGAGAAACAGCACGAACCAATATGTCCTTTAAAAACGTGTGTGGGACATGACCCAATTACTTCACAGTTCATTACTTTTCAATGGCTTTATAGCCAGACACTAGGTTTCAAGTGCAAAATTTTTAAGCATAGATGGTTATAACCAGAGAAATGATTCTCCGGTGAAACCTAGCTCTCCTGTCCCAAAGCACTGCTCAAGGAGTTCTGGTTATGCACTGCTCTCCAGTCCTCCAGGCAGCACCAGCAGTGAGATCAGCACCGCCCCTGGGGTCATCCTGACCAGATTTATGTGGCCATTTCTTGGAGGCTGGGAGGTCTTTGGTGACAGCTGCTGGGTCTGTGAGAGAAATGCCCCAGATTTGCTCGCTGGGGTTACATTCCTGCTCTTCCACACTCACAGGATGGAGTTTGCCGGTCCCACTCTGCCAGCCCCATTTCTCACAGCCCAGTGCGCTGTCTCCCACGGGCAGGACGTGGTCCAGCAGATCAGGGGCAGCGATAACAACCGGCACGGAGGTTTAGATCTGGGTTGTCATATGAAATGTTCCAAAATTATAGAAGATACTGTTATGACTCATGGTTTCGGAGCTGTTACGTGAGCAAGTATCTATTAACTTGTGCTGAGTAAGGACTTACGGTTACAGTTGTTATTGTGAGTGCACAGAGCCCTTCCCTGTGCTGCCCTCCCGAGGGATTCACCCACACCATCCCCACCGAGCCCACGTTAGCACCACTCCACTTTCACCCTCCCAGGTTTCACCCTCCAGAAAAATTCCTTCAGCTCCATTCCTGCACTCAGATCTTCCCTTCTCCATTTGTCCTGTTCTGGCCCCAGAGGCCGTTGTCACACAACACTGCTGGGAGAACTGTGAAGGTTTGGACTTGGTGATGGGTCCCTTCCAGCTGGGGACGTTCTATGGTTTCACTGGCAATCGTCTGCCAGGCCCAGCAAGCACCCAGCTGGATGTGGCTCCTGCTGCCCGTGTGCTGCTGCTCACGGCTCACCCATGTTTCTTTCATCTTCCCAGCTCCTGTCCAAAAGCAGCTGAAGCTGCTCGCCTCCTCCTGACAGACCTCTGGTCCAACAGGGAGCTCCAGAGTGTGCTCAAGCAGGTAAGGAGAACACCTCTGCTCTTTGGCTGTTGGCACAGCCCCAGTTTTAACTCACCCACTGCCATCAGTGAGGCTGCAGATCCCCTGCAATGTTTCTCCTCTTTCCCCCCATTTTTTTCTGCATCCCTGTGGTCACATCACCCCTACAGTCAGGATAATCTCTCAAACACATAAGATGCCTATTTAGGATTTGTTTTGCTCCCTGCAACAGAAACTACCAAAGTGCGGGGCTGTCGGGGCACTGAGCCAGCTTCCAGCCCCGGTGTCTGGCTTTGAATGAGCTGGGATTTTCCAGCTCACCAGCAGCAGCACCTGCAGAGAGCAAAGGGCTAAATTAAAGAGAAGGAGTAACATCCACAGAGGAGAATACCCCGGGGGCGGGAGGGCAGAGAGAGCCTAAATATCATTCTCCTCTTAACGGTGAGGGACTTTCTCCATAGGAGCTTGTGTAGCTTTGCACCAGCTCTGCCCAGGAGCCTGTGCCAACCCATTTTGATGTGACTGAGCCGCTCGCAGATGTTCATTGCATACATGTCAGGCTGTGAGGCTGTGTGCGTCCTGCATGTATCTCTGCTGTTTTTCCAGGATGGGCAAGGAGATGAAATAGCGTTCAGAAAAGGGTTAAGGAAAGGTTTCCTCTGGTAGAGCTGGAGCAGCCCTGCACTTAGCAGGTGGAGAGCAATGCGAGATCCATCCACAATGGTGACCCCTCACTTGCCAAGGACGTACAGAGGAGGGCAGAGGAGGTGGCTGAGAACAGGGCACACTTTTGAAGTGTGCTTTGGGGATGGGCAGGAGGCTCTCTCTCACAGCAATTGATAGCCACCAGTTTTGAAAGCAAGGCGCATTCACCGCACTTCCCATACACCTGCTTTTTTCAGCAAGGGTTTGACAAGAACATGATGGGATCTTTAGCTGGAACGACCTTCAGGACCCTCCCCTCCAGATTTTAGGAGCCTCTCCGCACACCTTCAGGCTGCAGGTGAGAATGGGGCCCTCATCCGTGGGCAAGGGGTGGTTTGGGGACAAAGGGGCAGGGCAGGAGTCTCATCAGCTTTCTGCTGGTTTTTGCCTGCCCCAAATTTTTGCACTTTGCCAATTCCTCTCTGGTGGGGCTTTCCACAGGAATCTCTCTGAAGGCGTTTTCATTATTGAATTTTGAATAATGTTATCCAGAGAGTGTCAGTGACATGCAAATGGTTCCAGCCCTTGCCATCATCCTGAGCATTTTATGAGCGCTTAACAATCTGCCAGTAAACCTCATGTCAAAATCTGGAACCGTGTGGTACCATGTGAATTGTCCCAACTGAGAAACCAGGTTAGAGAGATGAAGGGCAGACTTTCAGGGATTTTTTTTTCAGTGTGGGATCAGACCTGAGTCTGTAGAGTACTTTGGATTCATAATTCCCACTGGAGGGAAAGGCACCAGAAGCTCTGCATTTGTCAGATATCAAATCTTTCCGTGAGGGGGACTGAGGTTATGCAGGGCAGTTTATTTGCTCTTCCCCAGCGTGCTCTCTGCAGTCACACTGAGCGCTGCCCTGATGCAGGAGGAAATGGTGGAAAGCCCACTCCTCTCCTCTCCCCAGGTGCGGATTCCTGGCTTTGCTGGGCTGTTTCTCCTGGGGCTCTCATACCTCAGGAGAGTGTGGAAGCCCATGGGTAAAGCTGTGGGGGTAGCAGAGAAACTGTGGAAAGGCCACGGGAAAAAACTAAAAGTTGGTTTTGAATGTAAAGAAGAGATTGCTTGAATGCTTTAATTATCTGGATTTTTTTTTTTTTTTTTCTTTGCTTTTCTCCGTTTCAGAATATGGAATTGGGTCGTGCCCAGGAAGAAAACCCTTTCACAATTACTTAGGATGTTAAAGATGTAGAGTGTTTGTGAGTTAAGCTCAACTGTAAAGCAAACTAAACAGATGGATTTCATGTGGATGATACTGATATTTTTAAGCATTTTCTTCTTTATAGGGGGGAGAAGGGACTTTCATTGAGGTTATACTTTCTCGATGTCAATAATTTTATTTTTCTTTTTTGCAAAGAGTGTGTCTGTGTAACTGTGTACACGTCGCTGTGTGCGTGTGCATGCAGACACCGTGCACGCGCACACCAGGCGAGCGGGATCCTGTAGGGGCTCCGTCCCCCGCCTCCCACCAAAGCCAGTGTGATTTGTGCAGTTTAACCCCTTGCAGAGTTTCGACAAATTCCACCCAATTCACCCACCAAACACTGCCACACTAAATTCTTGTCACAACCTGTTTTTACCCACAAGTGCCAAAATCCCCAGTTTTCTCTCATCCCCCCGTTGCATAAGGCTGTTATAAACAGGTACACACAATACTCTTCTTTAAAAGGCTGGTTATTCCTAACAGGTATGAACATGGGCTTCTCTTCTGCTTTCGATTTTTTCCTCCAATGATCTCTTATAGTTATTAGTGTTTTGTTTCCTGTCACGTGAACTCTTATCCCAAGAAGCAAATCGACGGCTGCTGGTCCTCCCCTGGCTCTCAGTGACCACCTGGGGAGGGGACAGTTCTGGCACAGACCGTGAGCACAGCGGGTCCCCAACCGTTCTGAGCATCGTGGGACCGTGCCTGGACACGTGTGGCTGTGGGGAAGCTGGGATGGAGCCAGGAGGAGGTGTTTGTTTTCCCCGGGATCGCTGAGTGCCGCGCGGGGCTCGAGAGTGAGGGATGTGGCCTTTTCCATCGCGCTTTGTTTGGACTGATGAATGTAAAGAAATAGTGTGAATGTGCAAGAAAAGTGAGCACTTATGTGAAGGCAGAAGCTCAGATCTGCAGGGGAGGGGTCGGCTTGTGCAGGGGCACAGGGCCCCAAGCTGCAGATGTTGGGGGCACAGGAGGTGCTTGGGAAGGGTGAGTTGTGGAGTGACAGAGCTGAGTACGGACAGGGAGAAGCGGTCTCGTGTTTTTCAAGTGTCAACTCCTGGCTTGGTGGCACCTGGCATATCCCGCCAGCCTGAAGGGTCTGTCCCCAGCACCCAGCTCCAGGTGGCACCGCCCCTGCTCGGAGTGGGCGTCGTGGAGAGGGAGGTGTGTGCCAGCTGGTTCTTCTCTTGGACTACAAAGGGTGCCTCAGTCCTGTGCACTTTAATAAGCAACAGCTATTTGCTTGCATTCACCCACGTTCAGGCGAGAGCTCTCCGTGCAGAGCTCCCAGCCAAATGAAAGAGAAAAAAGCACCTTTGAAGTGGAGAGATAGAACCAGGTGAAGCCGGTAGGACAGTTTCAGGAGCTCTTAACCAGCAGCAAAGGAGCCCGGGCCCGCGGGCATGCCCTTGCCATACCTGCAGCCGTTACGTAGCCGGGTGTATGTTCTCACTTTGTGCTTCAGAATGTTTTTGGCAGGACCCAGGATTGTGGATGTCCAGAATGGCTGCAGCGTCCGCAGGAAGTGTTGTTGCAGTTTTGCAGGAAAAGGACATTGCGTGCAGTTTTACATCCAGATTTGCTCCTGTAATTACATATTAGACAGAAGCCCTGGGAGCTAATGTTTTTCCCTATAAAATTAATTGGGAAAGCTAACTACACAATGTAATGATGGAATATTGAGGAAATTCATTCCAACTGGCTGTCATTTAAGCTTCATTTTAAAACAGTGCTGTCACCGGTAACGCTATTTACAGCAGCACTGTATGGGGCACAAGGAGCTGTAGCTGTGCAATAATTGTCTCACAATTAAATTTACAAGTACTGGAGGTTTCATTACGAAGTACTAAAGTCAAAGGACTTGATGAGTCATTCACAGAGATGCTACTAGTATAGAAAATTTTTTTTTTTTTTTTTTTTTTTTTTTTTTTTACCAAAGCTATTAAAATGATCAAACTAAAACCTGTCTCCATCCTCGGAGATCTTCAGACCTTGGCTGGGCACAGCCCTGAGCATCCCAACCTGGCGTGGGCACTCTCCCTGCTTCGGGGCAGACCAGAGAGGTCCCCTCCCGCTGTAGTTCCCTACCGATGCTGCACGTGGCTGCCCTCATACCTCAGAGCACAGCTAACCCGAGAGCAGGGCGCTGGGTGAGCTGGGGCCCCTCTGCCACCCCCAGGCTGTTTTGCAGCTCTTGTCTTCCCCCAGGAAATTCTCTGACGCTCAGCTCTCTTTTCCTCTCAGTCTCTCTTTCGTAAAAACTGGACTACAACCTCTACCCAAGTAGTTGGTACGGTGCTGATGCCTGGCTGTGAAGGGAAAATCAGACTTCCTGCAGTGACTGGTGACCGGTGCTGCTCAAAGCCAGCACTTTGGGGCCTTCTTTTCCCCTTCTCCCAGGGGCAGAGCTCAGCACTGCAGCACCCGTGTGCTGCTTTCACCTCCAAAGCGAATGTTTTTCCCTCCAGGGAGACGTTGTTCCCTAGAGGCACCCTCCTTGACGAGCTGTTTCCCTGTTTTTCTGCCTGTGTAAGAGCCAAGGCAGGGTGGATCCACAGGGGCACAGAGGAGGGCATGCCTGTGGTGCGTAGCACGTGCTGTGTGTCGGAGGGATGGAGAACGGCTGAGGAGGGAAGGAGCACGGCCAGCAGCAGCAACAGGAGCAGTTGGGGCTTGATTTGTGCGCAGGACACACGACCATGTAAATAAATACCACGCTTGTTTGTCCTGGGCTTAGCAGAGCTTTTTGGTCTTTTTTCTCCTCAGTGCTTTGTTTGTTTTGTGTATGTACAATCCAGCCCACCCCAGCATTTCAGAAGCCTCATGGACGAGTAGAAGGCAGTAGGCAGTTGTATTCCTCTCTGACCACACACCAGTTTGAGACCACCCTAGCCTACCAGTCCATAGCTATACAGTGTATTCTGTAAGATATAGGTATGTGAGAATAATGTATCAGAGTTTTGTTTTGGCTGTACTGTATGTATTTGCTTCATTGGAAAAGCTGAAATCAATAAAAAATGCTGGAATTTCTTCAAGCTTCTTGTTTCAGATGGTTTTATTTCGGGTGTTTAGCCACAGGGTTGGAAGGTTTGCGAAGCCTGGTGCCCTGCAGCAGCCATCAATCCCTGCTCTCACCGCTGGGCTGTCCTGCATGGGATGGAGCTGTAAATCCTGCTTCCTCCACCATTACAGCTTTCGCAAGCTTCAGTGGGTTTCTGTCCCATGAGCTTTTATAGTTACCACTTCAATCTATGAAAAAATTGGTGTTGATACCATCATTTGTGTCACCTCTGTGGATCTGCACCTTGCTTGGGGGAAAAAAGAACACACCTTAGTTTCTTCAGAACCTGACTCCCAGGAGCTGTGTTTGAAGCTACCCATATTTAAAAAATGGGGTGAGCTGATCCTCCCTGGTTTTCTCAGGGACATCCATGGGCTCATTTTGGCCCAGGCTGGCAGGTCCTGGCTCAAGCTGTGCATCATGCACAGTGAGCTCCTCGGAACCTGTCCCACTTCAACTATTTCCTTTCAGGGATGAGGAGACCCGAGCTACATTCAGCCTGCACAGGGTAAGTCGCTGGTTTGTACAGGGACACAAGAGCCACATTTTTTCTCTTCTCCCTCCCTAATAGTTCATAACACTCAGCTTGCTTCCTGCACTAATTCTGTGTCACTGGGATGGGGCCATCTACCATGGGGTTCCCTGCAAGCAGTCACGGCCAACTCCAAGCTCATTGTTTGCACATGATAAGATTGTTTCACCTTGCTGCTCCTGCTGCTCAACCTGGCCAGCTCCCTTCAGCTCTTCCTCAAGGATTTCTCAACTGCTGGGGGGCAGTGAGACTGTGCTTCCATGTGGCAAGCATTATCCACACTGCCTGTAGCACTCAGTTCCTCCTTTTTCCCTTCCCCTTAACAAGTTCTGTAAGTTCCCCGTTTGGAAGATGAGCACCCAGTAGAGGATATTTAGGCTTGTCTTGATCCAGATGTTGCTGTTGCACCGAAGACACAGTGCTTCCGCGCTGGGGAGCTCTGTAGTGTGTGAATAGTGATGGCGGCGTTGCAAAACCAGCAAGGAAGCAGCACTCCCTTGATCTCTGTCTGAAGATGGCTCTTCAAAGAAGAAACCTGCTGAGGGGGAACACGAGCTCAGCTACAAAGTGTGTTTAGCTCGTTTACTCATGGCAAGGATTAGGAATAATCCTTAGCACTGACGAGTATCTTATGGCAAGAGGATGCATAGCCTATCAGACAGGCTTGGTGCACCCTATAAATCTGCACATAGGAAAAGGGGCAGGCATCACCCCACGCCTGCAGAGCTGCCTTCCAGGAGCACCGTCCGCTGCTCTGCTGAGATCTCTGAAGGGTGGGAGGACAACAAAGGACTGAGCGCAAAGGCAAAGCACCGAACCCCAAACTTCTTAATCAGTTTTGGGTGGATCTCACACAGCAACACTCTGAAACCAAAATTGCACTGGCAACCACGACTCAGGCAGTTTCCAGGCCGTAGTGCAGCAGGCATGTTTCCCTTTCGTTTTGGATGCAGTGCAAAGCAAAGCAAACCCCACACAGCCCCGGCTGTCCAACAGCACCAGGTCTTTAACCCTGCCTGTGACGTGTTCTGAGCAGACCCCGCTCCCCATTTCTGGCATGTGGGATGCACTCCCCGCAGATCCCAGGCATCCCCAGAACTCCTCCACTGCCCCAGGCCACTGCCCAGAGGATCGGCACTTCCCAGCTGGCAGCAGTTCCCAATTTGCCCTAATAAAACTGCGCAGAGAGCACATTGCAGCGCACAGAGCATCCCTAGGACACCCCAAGCCCCAGCCACATGCTGCAGTAGCAGGAACGACCCCACGGTGCCACCACCCCATGCTGGGACACATTCGCTCAACAAAGCTCACCTATCTCGGCTTCCCAGGCAGAGGCACCGCTGTGGCATCCCCGCCCCACACGGCGTGTTCCTACGGGACACGAGGCAGCCTGTACCAGACAGCCCTGTCCCATAACGGCCTGTGCATGCAGAACAGCTTCAGCATATGCATGGCACCCGCAGACCTTGGCCCCGCAGCACCCACGCTCCAGGGCATCTCCTCTGCGGGAGCCGGGGGCCAGGGTCAGAGCAGAGGAGTCCCGTGTGAGGCATGGTGACTCACCCCCTATTTACCTTCCCTGCAACATGCATGGCTTCATGCTCCTCTGTCTTATAACCCTCATTTGTATCTTTCCCACAGTGCACAGAAGCTGTTATCTCTCCAGGATGGTACTCAGCCCCTTTCTTGGTGTTTTTTTTTTTCTTTTTCTAAGCTTGTTTTTGTTCCTCGGGACCTTTTCAGAGATTCCCATGGAGCTTCCCAAACCCAGAGCCGCGTCTTTTTCTTCTAACCCCAGCTTTGTCCTTTGCATGGCTGAGACATGGGCAAACCCTGCAGCCCTACTTAACTCGGTGACCTTCCAACCCAAGCCATTCTGCTCGAGCCTTTACAGCCTCTTCTCCTGCAGCAGCTCCGGAGCTCGACGCTGTTGTGCACAGAGTGCGGGAGCCCTGCCCGAGTCTGGTTTCTCCCCTGCCTGTGGAGCATTTCTGCAAATGGGGAGCAAAGCCAGAGAAATACCCCCGCCCTGCACAGGCGTGCCTGGCTTCCCAGGGCAACGCAATGGGAAAAAGAGCAGGTAGAAATTTCCAGAAGCGATAGGGCTATGGCACTACAAAAGATGAATTCTTTCCCAGAGAAGCAGAGTTCCTCCTTCCTTTCCCTTCTCTGAGAGCCTCACAAGTGTGCTTACCTAACAGATCTGAGCTCAGGCAATAGCTGTAACTACTTTTGGGTCCCGAGGCCAAGTTTCAGTCTGGGGGATGGCCCAGGTTGGGTACTGTGCGGAGAAGCACAGCAGGGATTTGCTTTGCACATCTTGTTGCTTTCTTCCTTGCATTCTCTATTCTCTCTATTCTTTCCCCAGGAAGCCTCTTTGTCTCACGGGACTGGTAACTCCTGCCTCCATCAATGAGGCTCTTTCCTGGCAGAACAGGAAAATCACTCACGTCAGCAGACTTGAAAGAAACGCTCCAAAAGTATAAAGAAAAAAATGCGAGATTATCTGAGTGCCTTTGAGTCCCACCCTGAGCTTTTCTTTAGCATGTTTCACCCATTAGGAAACCAATTCTTGTTTCCGTTCAGGGAAGGAGAAGCAGCTTGGGGTGGTGGAGGTTGGACTAAATGACCTTACAGGTCTTTCCAACCTTAATGATTCTACAATTCTAGGTGATGCTTTAGGGTCACAGAGGGGCCATTGGCAGGAGCACAGCGAGACTCTGGATTTCCCAGGCTGCAGCACATCTCCTGAAGGGTCATTTTTGTCTGTACAATGAAATTCTGGCAGTTCTATATCTCAAATCTTTTTTTTTTTTTCCCCCCAAGTGTAATCCAGAAGCAGCCTCAGAATTATTTCCTATGGGAAGCAGAGAAGCTGGGGGGGGGGGGGGGATGGAGCAAGAAAGAGGAGGTGGCATCAGCAAGTTTTTGTGCTACCAAAAGCGGTGACTCCTTGGTACACAGAGCAAACCCCACACCCATTGCCTTTCTGCCCCTGGAACCAGGGCGAAGCAGCAACATCTCTATGGGGCTCAACCACCGTGGGAAAGCCAACAGCACCCGGCGAGCCACAGCCCCACCTCGCCTGGAGCAGGAGGAGGCAGAGCCCAAGGCAGTGCAGGAGGAAAGGCAGAGGGAACTTCTACAGCACTGCAGTAAAAGAGGGGTGAAGCCATGCACCAAATTATCCTGCACAGCATTTGGGGGGTCATTGGAACCAGTGGAGGAGTTTTTCCTCCAGACATTGAGGAAGGGCTGATGGTGACAGGCAGGATGGGGATGGGGGGAGCAGGCAGTGTTACCCGTGGGCAGGCAGCTGGCTGCCCAGCTCTGCCCTGGGAAGGGCTGAACAGGGCCCCGTGCGAGAACAGAGTATGGAGAACGTCTGCTCGATGCCATGAGCCACAGCCCTGTGGGGGAGGCCCCGGCACAGAGGGTCTGTTCCACCCCCAGGTGTCCCGGCCACAGCTTTGGTCCATGCATCTCCTGGTGTTTGGCAGGGGGTGGGCAGTTTTTGCCTCCCCTCTGGGCTGGAGGATGGGATGGAGCCGTGGCTGGGGTACAGTGGGTGATGCCACACAGCCCCATCACCAGCTGGTGAGTGTGACCCAGCAGCAGAATTGCAGGCGCCATCCATAACCTCCCAGAGGGGAGCACAACCTTCCTGGTGCAAGGGCAGCACCTCCATGTGCTCTGGTTTCCCACCACCAGTGCGGCACAGCCCGAGAATGGAGCCTGGGCAGGAGCTGGAGCCTGCAGGTTTCATGTGGCATTGTGGGGACAGTCCCCACATGAGAGCCCCACAGCTCTCTCCATGCATGCCTACAGATTTGCCCCAGGGCTGCCCCTTCCCCAGGTGCCCAGGACCATGAACATCCTCTGCCCAGACTGTGCTGCACTTTCCGGGCCTTGCATTTCACTGGGTAGGGAAACCAGAGAAAATCTTGCCTCACCCTCTGTTCCAGGGCACAAATCTGAAATCTTTCAGCTGGACACTGGGATTACAAAAGGGATGAGTGACTCCAGAGGATTCAGAAGGTTTTGTGTTTTTAAAGCCCTGTTTTGTTAAAATAATCTTGGGGGAAGCCGAAGTGTAATTTGTCCAGCACAAATTTGCCAGTGCTGGAGGTGCAGTGAGGGTGCCCAGTGCCCGGTGCCAGCAGAGCAGAAAATCCACCATCTCCTCCCCATGGGCAGCTATCAGTTGCCCACAGTTACCTGCCCAATTTGCAGGGCTTGCAGGTCAGCTTGCATTTTTTTTTTTTTTAAGCAGCCAGACATCAGCTCTCCAGAGACTGAGCTAAAAAACCACATCTGAAAAACTTTCCCTACCAGCCCGTCCTTTATTGCTCATTCTCTCTAAGGAGAAATCTGTCGGAATCAATCCACCCTCACCTGGGCAGCTTAAAATTAGACACTGAAGCCGTCACGCTGGGCTCCCTTCAGAGCCAGTGGAGAAAGAGTCTGCCCAGTGTGTGGCTCACCCCATAATAAGGCAGAGGTGGAAGGAGAGGCTAATTAATAATTTTCTATTTCCACTGCTGATTAAGGAGGCCCAGATGAAGATAAGCGATGCTCAGCTGTAGCCAGGTGGCCTGAAGCTCACCCTTTATCATTTGTGAGCACGCATACACAAAACCACCCACATTAATACTGTATTGCAAAGGGACAACCTTCATTTCTAGGGCGCTGGACTAGCTCTGTGCTGCCAGGGCGGGATGCCACACAAGACATCTCCTGGGTCTTTCTGGCAGCAGAGTGAAACAAGTAGACCTACAAGCAGGTGGTGAAGCTCTGCAGTGCTCCTGTGCTGCACCCATGGGGCACGCTCAGTGGGTGTGCTCCAACTCTTGTCATCGCCTCTCACACCATTCCTGTTTCTCTGAGAAACCCAGCTCCTGGAGTCACTGAGCTACCTAGGACGTTCACTTTCCTCTTTTTCTAAGAAAAAGTCCGCAAAGAAACCTTGACATGCTCAGCAACGCCCATGTGCTGGAGGGCAGCGCATTGTTACGCGCAGGATTAAGAGGGCTGCGCTGTAAATAGCTGGGCGCTGTGACTCATGCTCAGAGCTTTGCTCATTTTGCTCATTCCGGGGTGGAAAGGCTTCAAAGTGGATTTCCTTAGAAATTTGTGGCTGCTTTCGCTGCATCTGGTCAGACATAAAGCAATGCAAAGAGGCTGGCAGCCAACAGAGCCGTCCAGCCTTGCCTCTACTGTGCTGCCCTGACCCAGCAGGGAAATGGGAGCTGGAAGTGCAAAACCAGTGCCAGCAACCCACAAAGGCAATGGAGCAAACCCACAAATCATAGAATCATAGAATCGAGATGAGGAATCGTGTCCCCAGAGTGGGGATATCATGGACTTGTCATTTGTGCACAGCAACACAAGGAAACAAGGCTTCTGTCACAGCCTTTTTCCTGAGTTCAGCAAGCCACTGGCTTTGCATGTGGGGTCATTGCAATGGGGACGCAGGGCCAAAAGCGCTCAGGCACCCAAACAGGAAGGCGCAGATCCTGTAGCAGTTCACATCGCTGCACTCGCCAATGTTTGAAAAGCCTCTGGCAATCCCCAGCTTGCTGGGTGCACGGTCACTGACCAGCTCTGCAGGCAGAGCTGCTGCATCCACTGCACCCCACAGGGCAAGGCGGCCGTCTGGCCAGCGTGCCCTTTGCAGACACAGACCTAACGCTTTCCGTATTGCTTCTCCTCTCTGAACGTAACCAGACACACATGAGCTGATCTGCGCAGACGGGTGCTAATTCTCCTCACACGTTGCCTTCTGGGCTGTTTAATTTCACGCTGCTCTGTAAGATTTCAAGTTCACTGATGCTGAACTTGACCCCTAACGCAACCACACTGGCGTATAAACAAAAATAAGGAAACAACGCTGGCCTCGTTCTCCACTTTCGCAGCCAGCGGAACCCAGTAGGAAGGAAGAATTCTATGAACTCTGTGTAGATGGAAATTTGTGGTCCAAATTCCAGGGCTTCTGTCAGGGTAGGCATAGATCTTAACATCACTGTCAGTTCTGTGGTCCCGATGCTAAGCCACCCAGTTCTGCCTGGCTGGGGCTGAGGAGCTTCAGCGTGAGGAGGCGCTGAGCACAATAAAGTGGCATTAGCAAAGAGCTGCACCGAAATAAGGGCAGAACAGGGCGTGTGGACGGTTCATTTTTCAGTGTTAAGCATCTTAGGCTGAACCTGGGCTTTATTGCTCTGTCACAAAAAAGAAAAAAGATTGCAGATAATGAGCTAATAACACTTCACTTTCCCAGCCTGCTTTGCATCTTCAAAGCACTCCATGAGAACAAACTAATTAACTGTCCAGAGAAGAAGCTCATGACTAAGAGCTGAGAAGCCATGTGAGTCAATCCGCTTGCAACAGCTCTTTGCAGATTTCAGTAAAAATTCATTTTGGAGGAAGATCTGTGGACTGGCCCGACGGGTCACGCCGATTCCAGGCCGCATTCCGCGGGCGTGAGCGGACGGACCCAGCCCGGAGAAGCCCCACTGACATCAAAAGAGCAACACCTCGGCAGGAATGCCCCAAAACCGACCGTGTGGCTTCCTCCATCTAATTTGTGTGTGTGTGTGCTGGGAGTGCTGAGCTAACAGTCCCTCTGCAGGTCCGCCAAACAAGGGCGCATCCTGCTCGGCATTGTTGGCCAAATAACCTTATTTTCTGGTGTCCTGAGACCACTAATTCAGGAATTAAGGAAGGAAGGACACACCCTGCCGGGGTATTTTAATGGAGATTTGGCTTTTTCTAACATCACCTCGGTGGCTGTCGACCTGGCGTGGGGTTGGAGCTGTGTCTCCAGCTCGAGGAGCAGCGTTAAGTCCCAGCTCTCTTATTCCTTGCTTTGGGCAAATCATTAAGCTTCCACAAGAATGTGACTTCTCCTGCAGGTCCTTGGCTTTTGGGGAATGTGGGTCACATTCACTTGAGCAAAACAGAGATGAGGACATCATTTTTTTTTTTTTTTCCTATGGGTAAGTGAGCTCAGAGACCTAGCCCTACAGAAAAAAATTTAGACATTTCAGGCCAATAATTTTGACTTGGGAGCTCCTGCTTGCTACATAAATCTCCACCAGGAAAAGTCCCTGCTCTGCCCCTGGGGCAGAACCTCTAAAGGAAGCCCCAAATTAAACCAGGCTTCCCCAGATCCTCAGCAAATTTCAACCCAAAGGTTGTGCGGTTGCTGGGGAGGAAACTCAGCCGTGAGACATGCAGAGGGGCAGGTGCCTTCCTGAGGGGCACCACAGCTCACGAGACCCTTCAGAAATGCAAGCCCCATCTCACCACACCTCAGTCCCGGGGGTAAATCCTTTACTCAGAGGCAGTGAGGCCCAGAGCAGATGTGCGTGTCCCATCCCTGGGGATGCTCAGGGCCAGGATGGGTGGGCCCTAGGCAACCTGATCTGGGGGGGGG